>JAJOOR010009113.1:0-26594 GCA_036250505.1 Solanum acaule
AAACAAACTTAATTTTTTTTTTGGGGGGTGGGGGGTGGGGAGGTTGCGGGTAGGGGTCGGGTGAAAAAAAATATAAATTTGAAATTGGAAATAGTTTTTTAAAAACAAACTTTAAATTTTTTTATTTTTTTTTGGGGAGGGGGGTCAGGGTAGGGGTGGCGTGAGGGGTGAAAAACAAAAATTTGAAATTGAAAGTATTTTTAGAAAACAAGCTTTAAATTTAATTTTTTTTTTTTTTTGGGTTGGGGGGGAGGTGGGAGGTGGGGGGATGGTAGGGGGGTTGAGGGTAGGGGTGGGGTACGGTGAAAATAAAATTTTGAAATTGGAAATAATTTTTAAAAACAAACTTTAAATTATTTTTTTTGGGGGGGGGGATCGGGGTAAGTGTGGGGTAAAAAAATAAAAAAATTGAAGTTGAAAAATATATTTTTAAAAAAGCTTTAAATTTATTTTTCCACAAAAAAAATTGTATTGAAGTTGGAGGAAAGTTTTGGAAAATGTTTTCCTTACTTTTTGAAGGGAAGTCATTTTCCTTAAATTTGAGGAAAATGAGTTGATTTGAAAAACATTTTACCCAACCAAACATGAGAAAATTGGAAAACATTTTTCGGAAAATGTTTTCCTTCATACCAAACACACCCCTAGTGAACTTTGGAGTCTTTTGCTCTTTTTGTCAAACTATGAACAAATATGAGTTAATGTGTCTTGGCAGTTGACTAACTTGCAGCACCTAACAGTTTAATTAATATGCGGACATCACTTTATAATGTCCTTTAAGTGTTGTTTAAAAGAAGAGAAAAATATGACACATGTTCTGCTTACATCTTCTGTTACGAGTTAGCAATATTTTCTCATACTGGAAACACCAAGACTTCTGTGATGATTTATTTTGGTATGTTTATCAAGTGCACTGCTAGAGATAGAAATTACAGTAACATGAATAGCAAAAAAGATTACTCTAATATTCTAGAGAAGTATTGAAGGCAAAGCCACTTTTTCCCTCCTATATTCCTGTATGGTTGTGCAGCCAAGTTAATACAGGACTTATTTGTGCAGGAAAGAAAAAACTGGTGTTGATAGGTTTTCACTAAGACAAGCTGTCATATTCATTTGTGCAACCAATCGGCCAGATGAACTGGACTTAGAATTTGTCCGCCCTGGACGTATTGACAGACGTGTGTATATTGGTTTACCAGATGCAAAGCAACGAGTGCAAATTTTTGGAGTTCACAGTGCTGGGAAACAGCTTTCCGAGGATATTGCCTTTGAGAAAGTAAATCGCTTGCTTCATTAGTTCTTTTTTTTCCCCCTTTTTTTCCGCTAAACCATTCATTCATATTCATTACTGAATCATTAAGTAATAAAAGCTACAAATCTAACATTTTTTTCAACCCAACAAAAGCACTACCCTTTACCTTGCCCAAAATCCAAACTACTCCAAACACCTGTCTAAGAACTAGTAAACTTGGCAACAGCCTTAGAGCGCGTTTGGTTTGACTTATTTTAGGTGCTTTCAAGCTAAAATAGCTTTTTAGCAGTTTTGGAGTGTTTAGATAAAATAAAAAAGTGCTTATAAGCACCTGTTTTTTAGCCAAAATAACATAAATAACTTATGGCTTATAAGTCATAAGCCAAAAGCCAATCCAAACAGGCTCTTAGTCCTCTTAGTTCAGAAACATCATGTTTAGCCAACTCACCGGGCAACAAAAGCCTAACAACAGTCTGAATTTCCCTAGAAGTGATAGTAGGCTTCTTATTATACCTAGCCAATCTTGAAGACTCCTGAGCAAGCTTCTCAAATATATCATTGATGAAATTGTTCATGTTCCCCATAGTCTTGCTTGAAATATCAATATCTGGATGAACTTGATTCAGCACCTTGAAAATGTAGATCTTGTAAGTCTCAACAGTCAACACTCTTCTTTGTCCTCCTCCTCCTCTTGTCAGCACCACCAGCACCTGATTCCTTTGGTAACTTCTTCCCTGCCCTTGGCTTCTTCTCTGCTGGTGCTTTTTCAGCCTTTTCCTCCTCTGTTGCTGCTGGTTTCCTCTCTGCTGGATTTTTATCTGCTTTTTATGCCATTGGAACAGAAATTCAGAATCTGAAAATGGGTTACTACGAAATGGAAAGTAGAAGATTTTTGGCTTGTGAAATGAGTTTGTGTTGGTGCTTCATTAGTTCTCATTGCTAGCTTGGAATCTCCCCTTCCATTTGATTTGCTTGAATGTAAAATTACTTTCATGTTATATACAGCTTCTTTTCAAGGGGTTAGCAGTAACCTTACTACTGCAGTGTAGTAACTGCACAGGCCAAAAGCTAGTTGTTCCTTTTCTTGTACTTAGTTGCGGGAAGACAATGATGTTCTTTTTGTTAGACTTAATGTATGCTCCATTTGGGATCAGGTTTAGGAATTTGATTGTTGAACTGTTTTCCTTGCACTTCTGCAGCTTGTCTTTCGTACAGTTGGATATTCTGGGGCAGACATAAGAAATCTAGTCAATGAAGCTGGAATAATGTCTGTAAGTTTGTTCTTTGTATTTTCCGTTGATATATAACGTCTCTAATCACTTTTGGAGCTTCATATCAGTTGACCTATTGTTTTCTTGACAAGTGCTGTTTTCTTAAACAATGTCAGTTATTGACAATTGACTTAAAATCACTTAATTAACATGGAGACTTGTAGAACACAACATACATTTTTTTCTTATAAAAATGTATATTAGATTGCATATTTTTTTATTTTTTTTTGATAACCGAGAAATCCGTCTGTGACCCGCCCTTTGGACCAATCACAGCCTTCTAAACTCGGTGGATAATGGGCCCGCCCCTCTTATTAGATTGCATATTTGAGATCACGTAATTAGCTTTTTGCTGTAACGGTAGACTTTACAGCATGATTTTCTTGGAAAAAAAAAAGAAAATTAGATGGTGGATAGCAAGGAGTTTGCCTTCTGGGTCGAGCTCGTCACATCGGGTCTGCCTAGTGCGGGTTACCTCTGTGGTTTGCGAGCTATTGCATAGGAGCAAGAGTTTTACCCTATGCGCACCAAAAGAGTAGCGACTGTAAGTTTCCCTTGTCATCAAAAAATAAGATGGTGGATAGGATAACATAGAATATTTGAAGAGAAGTAAATGAGGCAAGCTTAGGTGGCTCTGACTGAAAGTTGTTGAGCAGATGCCTGGAAAGTAAACCAAATTATCAAGTCAAGTATAAGAGCTGTCACCACAAGTGCTTTTTAAAATCACCTTTCTTTTTTTTTTTGATAATAGTATAATGATCAATTTATCTATAACAGGGGAAAACACAAACCATAAAATTGATTAAAACATCTTCTCAGGCACCCTTATAACTTAAGTGCATGCATCGCCTGATCTCCACCTTAACTCCTCCATCACATACCAATGTCAAACAGACACTGATAAATCCAAACTTTGACAACTGATTAAACTAATTAAAACTTAAAATTTATGTGATATATGCTAACTATTGTCCTCATTAGGAATCATTATTATAAGATTAAGGCTCTGTTAATCCAAGTTGAAATAGGGTATCTTTCCAGTTTCAGTTTTTTTAAAAATAGGGTGTCTTATGTATGAGGGAAAATGTTTTCCTCAAGGACAATCATGTTTTCTGGCTTTCCATTTTCTTGAGAGTGGTAGCTTACATGCAGGTAAGAAAAGGACATTCTAAGATCAACCAACAGGATATCGTCGATGTTTTGGACAAGCAATTGCTTGAGGGTATGGGTGTTCTCCTGACAGAGGAAGAGCAGCAGAAGTGTGAGCAAAGTGTACGCAATCTTACCCTGTTGCTCCTAAAAGAAACAAGATGTATAGGTTTATTGTTTTGATCGATTTAAAATTTTGTAATAGGTATCTCGTGAAAAAAGACAATTGTTGGCAGTACATGAAGCTGGTCACATTGTGTTGGCGCACTTGTTCCCTCAGTTTGATTGGCATGCTTTTTCTCAGCTTCTACCTGGGGGAAAGGTGTATTATGTTTTCTGTGAACATAAGTTGTGTCATATTCATTCCAAGCTTTTGTTGACTCCAGTACTCAACTGTTGCTCGTTTGTCTGACCAGGAAACTGCAGTATCAGTTTTCTACCCTAGAGAAGATGTAGTTGATCAAGGTTATACAACCTTTGGCTACATGAAAATGCAAATGGTAGTAGCTCATGGCGGGCGCTGTGCCGAACGTATTGTATTTGGTGATGACATTACTGATGGAGGAGTAGATGATCTAGAAAAGATTACCAAGGTAGACTCCATTTCTTCAAATGTTGCAACATTCAAGCAGTGACCGATGAAGTACTCTTGATTTTACCCTTTGTTGTGTTGGTTGTGCTGGTAGCAATAACTATAGGGTGGTGGAGTAGTACAGTTTTATTGGCACATTAATGTTGTTGAGTCTCACGTCAATGGTGGGATTGGGTACTTGGCCTCCTTATATGGTCTTGCAATCCACACCTCTTGAACTAGCTTATTGTGTTGTGTTAGGCCTAAGGTCTATTTCTTAACATGGTATCAAATTCAGACCTATCCAAATTCTCGGTTTACATAATGTCGAGCACCCATATTATATTGTTTACACTCCAGTTGGCAGGTCTGAGCATCGCGGGGGGTGGGGGGTGGGGGGTGGGGATGTTGAATCCCACATAGGCGGTGGGATGGGGACTTGATCTACTTATATGGTCTTGGGAAATCCTCAGATCTTGAGCTAGTTTTTTGGGGTTGAATCATGCCGAAAGTCGATTTTGTACAAATGTTCTTGAGGTGTGGAGGAAGATAAAATTTAAGGTATTGAGGAAATTACAACATCTGTGAACGGGGATGATTATTAACAAAATCTTTGCTGGCCTTTTACATACCTACATATCTCTGTATGTTAGTACAAATGTGTATATATTTGCTAACTTTGCCTTGGCTAGCGTTAGTAGTGGGGAGGTGAAAAAGGGACAATCGTTGAGTATGTGATTGCTGTGAACTCAAATTTTTACTACGTCTATGCCAGATTGCTCGGGAAATGGTGATAAGTCCTAGAAACTCTAGGTTGGGCCTCACTTCTTTGACAAAAAAAATAGGATTGGGTGATCGGCCTGACAGTCCTGATGGTGAGATTATAAAATATAAGGTATGATTCCTTTGTGGAGCATGAACTGGCTTGGTTTAATGCTTTATATTTATTTTTCACAACATATTCTCAATTCACTAACTTGTTCACCTCCTTGGATGATTCAGTGGGATGATCCTCATATAATTCCTGCTGATATGACAGTTGAAGTTGCTGAGCTATTTACTCGTGAATTGACAAGGGTAACTCAAATTTCTTCTCTTATGGTTATATTTGGTTATTCCAGACAACAGATTTTGTTTCTCCATTTCTAATCTTTCAAAACATGAATTTTGTTTGTGGTTTTATATACTACATATACCACTTGTTAAATGCATCAACAATTTAAAACTGTCTAGGTGTATGCAACCAGCCACCACTCTAGCCTCTCCGCACCATTTTTTAATTAACCAGAGTGTCTGGCCCAGCTAACTCTTCACACCAACCTAAATAGGAAAAGAAAAAGAATCAAACCAGGCTTCTTGATTATACAATGCAAGTTCTGAAATTTTAAGTGCCATGTGCCTTCTTCCTATGTTCTTTGGTAATAACTTGTGGAAAGGTCATCTCAAATGGTTAATAATTGTGGTACTTCTTTTACATTCTTTAATCTAGTTTTCCTTTTCCTTTTTTTCTTGGGTTTGTTTTTGCTTTATGGCTGATTTGAATCATGCAATCTAAAGCTGTAGGTCCAACTTCAGTTTCACTCTATTGCCATCAAAGTACTATTAACTGCCACAAAAAAAATTGAAACTGGAGAGCACTACAAATTCAGAAGGAAGATAGCTGCTAGCTTATTTAGTTCCATGATGCAACTTTGAGTTATCAATCTGTTACAAGCAGTTCATCTTCTACTCTTTTGCAATATAAAAGATAATCTAACTTAATTTATATCACAGTATATTGATGAGACGGAGGAACTTGCAATGAGGGGGTTATTGGCCAACAGGCATATACTGGATTTGATTTCCAATGAGCTTCTTGAACACTCAAGAATAACTGGATTGGTAAGATGAACCTGCAGTTGTATTCTCTACTCTGTTACAAGTATATCTGGTTAGAAATGGAAATTTATGTTTTCACCTGCTTTTCACAATCAACTTTTTATCTCACAAGCAATGTTCTTCATACCAAGTGCAATTACTTTGCCTATTTTTCATTATTATGAATCGCAAAGAGTTGTATGAGTTAAGGCCTCACCAACAAGTCAATTGTATGAGTTGTTACATGCCATCTTATTTTCTGATTAGTTGAGGCCTTTACTTTTAACAGTTACTGATATGCTAGACGTATCCAATCTTTAAAGCATCATTTCAAGAATATTTCTCAAAATAATAAAAGACTATAGAAATGGTGCATCTATAAAAACTTCAAAAAGTAGAAATGGTGTATCTATAAAAAAAAAATTAAAAAAAATAGAAATGGTTTTTTTTTTGATGAAATAAATGGTGTCAGAAATATTCTGTGAGCCTGCAAGCAGATTTTCACATGCAATCACACCAGAATAGGATAAAAATAGGATGGTTGAAATGGAGAAGTGCTACTGCAGAGTCATGCGACCGAAGGATACCTACCAAAGTGAAAGGTAGTTCTATAGAACAGTACAAGACTACAACAATAACATACAAGTGGGGTAGGGTAGGATGTACACAGACCTTCCCCCTACCTTTGTTGGGATAGAACAGTATAAGACTAACAATATCATATGGGAGCGAGTGTTGTGCTGCTAAAGTTTAAAATATTCACAAGATGAGTATTGCGAGATGCGTATGATAAGATAGATGTGCGGGCATACAAGATTAGAAATCGTGAACTTACCTAGATATATTGATGTCAAGGGGGTGAGGTTCCTCAGTGGTGAACATTGGCAAAATGGAGATGGATGGTGTTGGCCAAATGGTGGATGAAGAGTGTTTGGGAGAAGGGAAAGATCAATTTGGTGGTTGGGGCATATTTTCTGGTTTTTTGCTTTTGGGAAGGAGAACAATGTTTGAGGGTGGATAAGCTAGAGAATTCTTATTTCAATAGAAGTTATATTCAGGGAGGGTTACCTTTTTTGGCATTACTTGTGTTCAATAGACACATTTTGCACATAAAGCGGTCTTCAATAGGTTACACCCTTAGTTGACGTGTCTAATTAAAAATATTTGGCAAGTTCAGGGGGCTGTATATGTTATCTGCCTAAATAATATTTGAACTAGTATGAGTAGTCCAACAACTAGAAGGTATATTTTGATGCTGAAATTTCTGACTATGTTTTTCATTGTGGTTCAAATGTTTTATGATTTGATGGTTGGTTTCGGGATTGAAATGTTAGATTAGACGATGAAAATAACTGGCAGAAAAAGTTGGAGTTGATTTCCTACTTGAGACAAAAAATTGACTGGACTTGGAAGTGCATATAGAATGATACCGCAAGTAGAAGAAAATGTATTTCACATTACCTCATGATAAAGTTTTAGTTGACTCTGTGACACATGGTATAATTAGGGAGACAATTTATGGTGTTAATAACAATTTGCTCAACTTTGTACTGCTTAGAGTATTGTCAGGCTTAGAAACTCCCCAATTCAACCTAATGTAAACTATGTTTACTGAAAAAAACCTATTATAAACTATTTGTATGCTCATTTTTACAAAGGGAATCTCACATAGAATTTCTTGAAAAGATTGCGTAATGGAGCAGTATATGAGCTACAAAGGTTAGTTATAATTGAACTAGCAGAGAGAAGAACCTATGTTATACCTATCATTCACGACAGAATCAAATAAGAGATGTGTATACACCAAATGCCACTTCAAAACCAAACTTTCAAGGGCTCATGGATTTATTTGGTTCAGAAGGATTTACTTGGAACGTCAAAAGAAATGGATCCTTTATATGGTTGCTAAATGTAGGATAGCGGTCAAGTGCCAGAGCATTGACAAATACTAGAGAGAATCTTCTTGATAGTTAGAAGAGGAGGATGCTATGACACAAAAGGAGCTCATTGTGGTACTGATACTTAAACATACATGCCAATTTAATATTCTTCGTTGTCGCTCCTCAAGCTCTGTCAGACAGTGGTAAATTCAAGATGGATAATAAATTTGAAACTTGAACGGGAGATTTATTGACTTGCAGACTTCGTTTAATTATCACTTGGTACCTCCACAGATAGAGTGGATAAACACCTATTGATGAGCTAATCTCAATTAGTTTAAGCCTTGATAAACTGTTTCAAATGCATATTTCAATTTGTTTCCACATTACCAAGATTCAGGAAACTGGTAGTTTTTCCAAGCAAAACATTGAACATTTTAATTCCTATCCTCTGCCTGCTTTATTTGGGCATACTGCCTGGAATGGTAGAACCCATATATTTTCTTTAATTTTTATCTTAGTGCTTATTTGTGGATTTCTCCTTATTATAGAATATAAATTGAGAAAGCTTCTTGTGTTCCATACTAAAATTGGGCAAACTTGTAGGTGTCTATAGACGTAAACTTGTAGGTTTCTTTAGACAAGATTATACCAATCTTTATACCTAGAGCCTAGATACTGTACTATAATAGTAACTAGTACAGTTGGTGGATACCAATATACTCTGATGGATCATATGGGTTTACCCATATTTGACTCACTTTTGAAATGTTCGGATATCCAACCCATTTAAAATGAGTTGGGTTGGATGGATAACTGTAAATTTTAACCATTTTGCCACCCCTAACCTATACTTATAGGTTTTTTAGAACAGATAATACCTTATAATTTCAATCAAAATCTCGAAGTGTACTCTCAGTTTGTTTTGCTTGTCTACATCTTTTGTTTGCATCCTTATTTCTGTTGACACCCTCTGTTACTTCTTCAGGAAGTAGAAGGCAAAATGCGAGGGTTACGGCCTGCCATGTTCGAAGATTTTGTGAAGCCTTTCCAAATAAACATGGAGGAGGTAATATAATATTTGCAGATTCTCAATCTTCATATTTACTTTCCAGACATAATGTGAAGTCTTTATAACAATACCATTCTCTTCAACAGCAGTAATACTACTTTTTTGACTGCTTTAGAAACGTGAAAATAGGGATCATATAGAATGTGTACAATGCAGCCCAGTATTATGTCTGCTGTTATTTTTGTTTTAAACATCCTGTTGCTTTGCACGACGGGGATGGGGCTCTCAAAGTAGACTGTACAAGGTTTTGATTTTCCCAATTATACTGTGCCTATAAAAATGTTTTTTCTCAGGAAGGGCCATTGCCTCATAATGACCGTTTGAGTTATCAACCGCTGGACATTTATCCCGCGCCCCTCCACAGAAGTTAACATCAATGGTGGTTGTATGAGTTTTCCGGTCAGACTGACATTGGGAAGTTGCCAAGTAATGAATGTTGAGGTGTAGAGATAATGTCCTTTTTCACATCAACTCTGACCAATACCTTTGCAAACCAACATAAAGGCTGCTTAGTAGATAGTTAGGTTGGGTTGCAATTGTTTCATTTTTTATTATTTTGGCACATTTTTTTCTTCTTTCCTTCTTTTGCCCTATTTTCTTTTCCCTTAATTTATTTCATGGTTTAAATAGAGGAACTTTGTACAAGAATGTTCAGCAGGAGTTGTAATGATGTGAGGGCATTTACCTGAAGCTTTTAGCTAACTCAAAATCAAGAGCATAGTGTTGGCAAAACACCTCTTTTTTCATAACCTACCCATATTTTAATGGGTTGGCTGAGTGAGCTTAAGAGAAGAATAAGAACTTGATATGAAAGATTTAGGAGACTCAGTCTTCTGGAGATTAAAGTGTAGTGCATTTTACTTGGTATGAGACGAGATGTAAGCCCCGGTATAGTGCGTAAGCCTCATAAATCTTTGAAATTTTAATTTATAATGCAATACAATAGTAATATTATAGTAATACAAAATTAGAAAAATACATTAATTTTGCATAATTTAAAAGATGATTAAAGAAACTCACTAAAAATAAAACTTCAAAAGTATAAATAATGCAATGATGTAAAAACTATTATGAGATGCAAATCAATTCTAACATCTTAACTTTCAAATCATAAAAGAATAACTATTTTTTAAAATATATTACATACTATGCAATTTACTTTCCTCAAAGAAAACAATCATATAACTTTATTAGTATTATAATAAAAATCACTCCACCATGAATAAATATAAAATTACTTTTGAATGGCAAAATAAGAAAATATGATAATATTGAGTCATATAACAAAAACATGAAGACCAACCAAAATTGAATATGTAAAATTCGGCTATTTATTTATTAAATAAATTAATGTCAAGTGATTATTCACCCTCACGATGTTCTCAAATGGAGTAGTAAATATATAATACTACACTTGTTATTTGAGTTATTCTCAATTTTTGTATTTCTATAGATGAAAAAAAAACTATAAAGCATATCATTTATTAAGAAAATATAAGAGTCAACAATGTTAACTAGTGAATTTGACATATAACTTGTGTAAAATCTATTAGATTAACCCCGAATGCAAGGTGTTAGGTGTAATTAGGGTGTACAATCGAACATTTAGAACGTAATCCTCATAGAACTAACTCTCACACGTTAGTTTTCAGAGCATTTTACCTATGGCACGTCTTGAGATAAATCCGAAGGCGATTTTCAAAACTGTCTTTTAAAATACAATACAAATAACTATCTAATAGTGAACCCATCAAATGAAGAAATATTTATGAATAAATAAATAAATTTCAAGCACTAATCAAAATATTTGAGCCGATTAGAAAGATACGTCACAAATTGAATTGGAGAAATGTTATAAATATTGTCAGATGCAACATTATAAACACGTGGGCGGTCATCGTACCAAAACATCTTAGTAATAACTAACAATTAAGCAATATCAAGGTTTAGAAAGAAAGATATCAGAAAATAAGAAGATTTGTTGATAACGTTCAACTATACATCATACAATATATAACCCCATATGAGGTCGGGGTCGAATTCCACAAGAAACATAATTTTATATTTTTGTATCATAGTATCTCATAGGTTATATTTGCGTCTTTAAAAAACTAATGCCTTGTTCAGCGAAAATTCGATTTTTAAGAATAAAAATTAAAGATCAATTCGACAAAAATTAAGAACAAACTCATTTGAAGGTCGCACCTCAAAATGCCGGCCCAAATGCTTTACAAAGTGTTAACTCAAGCCCAAAGCTACACCGAAACTGACAAAACGGCCCAATTGCATTATAGCCCACAAACCTCTATCTCTTTTATTATTATTATTATTATTATGCTTATATAATCTTGGATTTTTCTCTATATGCTACCAATTATACGGATACTTCATGCATTAAACTGTATTTTTTTCAAGATTTTCCATAGATTTGTGATCAGTTTTATAGAAGAAAAACACCTATTGATATTTGTAAGATCTTTTTACAATAATTTTGATGTTCTGTATCTTCATAAAAATTGGTTCGATTAATGAGATTTGGTATAAAATTTATAATCTCAATAAGATGGATATTTCTATCACCCTGATGTGACTATCTTCATTTATGACACATAGGGACCAAAATTTTTAAAAGTAATTATTTTCATTGTGTAAATTCGGTAAACTTTTCCAAAACGTTAACTTGGATAAAAAATTTACAAGTTTTCTTCTGAATTAAGTTATTGTAATTCTCAAATTATTGAATAAATTATCCTCCTTTGGGTCAAGGTCTTCAAACATGATAAGTAATATAATTAAAGATATTTGATCATATGGATGTTACTAAAACACAAGATAATATAATGCTTCCTAGTTTCTACCAAAAGAATAATCCATTATTAATTAATTAAAATATTTAAAAGTAAAGTATTCCGGGAATAATAAAATAGAATTATGCAGCTACTTTGAATTTGATTTTACACTTCTAATTATAAATTTATTCAAGTATTATTGTGTGTTACTTTATTGCCCATGCACGTGTTTGTTAGTCTGTCTTAATCCTTGTTGGTTAAGTTTGATTCCAAATTAATCAAAAGAATGTTAACTAATTAAACTACACCCTTAATGATGCACTTATTTTATTCTTTTTTTCATTATTATGTATTCGCAATTCACTTATTTAATTAATTCGAATTAGTTAAACGACTAAGCATTTTCTTATTAAGAAGTTCTCCATTCATTGTAGCTAATTTTATTTTATGTGCATCTCATTTTTTTTCTATGTTTTTCTTAAAATGATCGACTATTTAAGATCTTTCATAGTTTGAAATTATATAATATGCTTCACATAAAGAAATACATGGCGTGTTCAACTTGAGTCGCAATTAGGTTATAGCTTCATTTATTTTATGCACTAATGATATAAAAATTAGATATGCCATCAAATTATTTATAAATTAATTTCTATTATAACACTAGTTACATAATAATTTGGTCTGAAAAGACAATTTAATTACCTGTTATATATATATAACAGGTTATTAAATTAAATAATTTTATTGCCTCTTTGTTCTCTGTTAAGCTACTTCCACAATGTCACTTATGTGTCGAATATACATAATTATATACATGCATTTTTTAATTTGTAGAGCAATTTTCTTTTTAGTTAAATTGTATGTAATTAGTCGGCGATAGGAGATCATTTTCCTCCCATCGCAACAGTAACTACTAGCAATATTATCGTCATTTAAAAATATTATACTCCAAAAAGGAAAAAGATGAATGAAAGTAATTAAAATAAGATCATTTAATTACTTCACCCAGTAAAGATAAATGACACTACTATTAATCAGCTTAGTCAACATTTTGAAGATAATGACATATGAATTAAAGTGAAATTAATTAATATTCACACCTAGAGAGAACTAGAAGTTTTCACGTAAGGTCTCTTTAATTTCATTTATGAAATATCTTCAATAATCCCATAAAATCAGACAAAACGGACTGTATTGTTATTCTCAGCAATTAATGTGAAATTGATGGTCTTGGAATTTTGACGTACGTTACGTGACATGCATGGAGAAGAAACTAGAAGCTGATATTTTGGTACGCTTTATCTTGAGATGAAATAATTTTGAGATTAATCAATACCTCAAATTAAACATGAGATAAAATTAATCCCAAATTTTAATCGTTGATTTATTATTATTCTTATCTCACGTACCAGACAACTTCTATATTAGTTACTCCATTGGATCTGGCATAAATTTAGCTTGTTTCTACTTATTTCCCAAAGTTTTTTTGTTTTTCTTGAATTGTGGAATTGAAGTGGGAACATGAGAAATTAGAAAATTCCATAAGACGATGGTCGTTATGTTAGTTGGCAATTATATACTTAACTAACTATCCTCTTCATATGTATTTTCTATCATATCGTTATCTTCCTTTTTTCTCTTTTTTTATTTCATTATCTAAACACAAACAAAGTCCACAAGTGTGGCCCCAACTGTAAAACAAGTCCACAAATCTTAACTCTTTCTAGACTCTCCTCTATTAAAAAGGAAAGAAATTACGTCGTAAATATATAAACAAACTAATATAAATAGATATATAAAAAAAGACTCGTTACAACTTACGATAAAAGGTCAGGATATAATACAATGTAAACAATCTAGTCATTTGAACAAGTATTAATAATTGATTTTACAGATCGAATTCGAAGATAGAGGCTAAAGGATGGAATAGACCTTTTGTTGGAAAATTATATCATAACAATAGGATAAAAATAATTAAATTTTATATTTTATTTAGTTATCTGACGTTACGAATAGTCAAAACGAGATATGGGCTAAGCCCCAATTTAGAAAAATTACTGAAATACACGTCTTATGTTTCCCTTATTTCTAATATTCCCTTCTATTTCTAAAAACCTCTAAAATCCCTTATTTCTCTCCTAATTCTAAATTATTTTATAATGTATCTGAGCTAGTTTTTAATGTATCCGAGCTAGTTTTTAATGTATCCAAGCTACATATTATGTATCCGGTTTATTTTATAATGTATCTGAGCTACATATTATGTATTCGGTTTGTTTTATTTTTTCAGGAATTAATGTAATTACAAACTAAATAGGGATAGACAGTGGCAAATTTACAGCCAAAAAATAGGGCACCCACACCCGTGGTCTCTTCGTAAAATTAGATATTTTATATGTATATTTTTTAAGATTTTGTATAATATTATATTCTTGCACCCGTACTACAAGAAGTCTAAATGGTCCACATGGTTAAATGTTGAGCTTTTGACCTTGAGGATTAAGGATTAATTCTCACTTCAATACATTTTACTTGATGCACCTATGTTCGAAAAATCCTAAATTCGCCTATGGAAATAGATTGTAATTTCATATTAAAACTATGTGAACCTATAATTTATACTTTATTTATTTTGGGCTAGTACGCACTCCACTATATATGTGGACTATATATTGACATTTGACTGTAACGTAAAAGATTTGATAGCTGTGTGTTGACATTTTTTATTCACTCCACCGTCCATAAATTCACTCGAATTATCAAAAAAAATTAAATGCACCATAATAAAGGGGGAATTTTTATTATCTTTTGAAAAAGAAACTCAAGGTAATTTTGAGTATGAGCAAATTGGATATTCTTTTCTTATAGTACTACAATATACTTCCTCCGTCTCTTTTTATATGTCACCTTTTTACTTTGCACTTGCATTAAGAAATGATGTAACTTTACCCTTCTATCTTTATTTAATTTTTTTGGAACTCAAGTTTTCAATCAATGAATATGAATTAATTTATTTTGATTAATTAATTTAACCAATGAACATGAATCATTTATTTAGTTTTTCCAAGTCGGTCAAATGTATATTTTCAAGGCTAATAACTCACAAGGGTGAAAAAAGGAACAATATGATAATTTATGCATTGATTTTATGAAATGACAAGTATTATGGACCAACTATTTATAGAAAGGGATGATATATAAAAAGGAACGGAGGGAGTACTAGTTAATTCATGATAAGATAAAGAATATAAGAGTCAAGAGATAGAGCTTTATTTTCAAAAGTCAAAAAATCATAGGTTATTGTTGGGCTTAATATAATTAATTAGACGTTAACTTCCCATTATCGGGTCAATTGTAAAATAATATATATATGAGTAACTTAGCTAATAAGTAACATAAATCTAACCCTCTACATTTAATTTGTTATTTCAGAAAAAGAAAAAGGTACTTGTACGTGTGTAGCTTTCTTGAGTTATCTTTTAAATTTAGTATAAATCAATAAAACAATTCTTTTTTTTAAACCACTCTCAACGGACAATCGAGCCAATTACTTATTCTTAATAACTCTAAATTCACGAAACTGTGGAAGAATTTCTCGAGAGATTAATTAGTAAACATATAAATTTGTTAATAATATATAAGACCTTCAAAATCCTTTTTCTTACTATATTACTAATAAAATGATTAAATCAGTGACACAAATAATAATAGTCACACTCACGCCCAAGTGTTGGAAGCTAAGTTTTCTTTTCCCTTTTAATTCTTCTACTAGTATTAATGTGCAATTAATAAGCCATAAATCACGGTACCATATATAGTGTCACCATCAGCTCAGTCCACATTATAGAGATCAAAAGTGTTGAAAATTTTTATAGCGTGAAATTAAATAAATAGTCACACCTGGATAATAACTAGCTTGCACGTACGTGCATGCTACATTTTTTTCATTTATGATGCTTCTTCTCAAGTTAACGACTTACTATGTATATTCAATTCGAATTAAGTAATTTTTGTCCGAACTTTTAATTTGTATATATATATATTAAAAATAATTAAAGGAGTCCAGATAATAAGAGCACGAACATAATAAATCAAATGGTTATGAAGTTATGACTTTGTGAGTAACGTGAGTTGAAGAAAATAGTCAGGGGTAGAAAAGTTACCTCTTATCTATTGGATTATCTCGTAAAAAATATATCTTAATTATTTAATTGGGAAAAAAAATTATAATTAATAAGTAACTTTATGAGATAAATTTTTTTGTCAATTCAAATAGTCCAGTGTGAAAAAGATTATAGAACAATATTATTAACTATAAAAATATTATTTTTTTATGTTTTTCATAGGATAACGACTTCATTATATAGTCATGACCTATCTATTTAGATTGAGATTGGAGTATTTGGACTCTACCATCCTAGTCTTAATAATCTAACTTTTTCCAAGTTATGTTAATATCTAAATATTAGACCTAAATGAATATGGGGTGGGTAAGAACTGAATCAACTGATAAATCGAATCGAAAAAATGTTATTAGTTTATTGTGATTGGATTATTGGCTTATCAAATTTTTAATGGTCTTATAAAAAAATATCGAGTTATCGGTTCGGTATTGATTTTTTAATATTGAATTATTGGGTAAATTGATAACCCATTACTCCATTAGGCCATTAAGACGGTATAATACTTTACTAGTTGCCCCTAAAGAAATATTAAATATTAATATCAGTACCTTACTAATGTCCCAATTTCATTTATTTATGTTGCACTTATATAGTTCTTTTCATGTTAGTTACTGTTTCTATTATGAACATTATGTAAAGTCACATTATTGTCTTGTCTTGCCAAATTGTTGGAGAAGTCATATATTTATTTGATGAACATTATTGGTTAAATCAAACGTTGAACCATTAAGGACCAAAAATTGATAAAAAAATATCTTATCAATTTGATTATTGATTTGACATATTTAAAAATCAAAAATTAATAAATCAAGTCAATAATACATAAAATTGAACCAAACCGATCGATGCACCTGGCTTTACTTTACTACACGTTTTGTCTATCACTTAGTCTAATGTAGTTAATAGATTAAACATTTACTGATTGACAAATGGGAAAATCCAAAAGGATAGGAGCTAGGTGGTCGTTATGTTAGTTGTGAAATTGGGAGTAATAAGTATATAGTATAGTATATTCATTATCCATTAACACGTAGAATAAATTTGGTGCTTCCCAACTGTAAAATAAAATGTATAATTAGACTCCTACTTTGTCTCCTTCCTACACTTACCTCAAATAAATAATTATACAAGTTATAGTCGAGATAGTTATAAATATCTGAAGTTCAAATCTAACTGTCATTCATAATAATAATAATAAAGAAAATAAATTTTATGTGTTTGGCTAGTAAAAGAAATGACGTAACTTTTCTCTATCTCTCCCTCTTTTTTTGTTTTGGAAATAAATGAGTATACAAGTTGTAGTTGAGTTGGTTATAAAGATTTAAAGTTCAAATCTAACTGTCATTCATAATAATAATAATAAAGAAAATAAAATTTTACTGTTTGGATAGTAAAAAATATGAGAGTCTGAAGGTGTAAAGGCAAACTACGTTTATATTGAATAAATAAATAAATAAATACAGTACATCATTTCAAAGAAATTTAAATAATCAAACCGACAAGTAGTTTAAAGCGAATTCAATTTTAACGACTGTTTTAAAATCACGTAAAGATACTAATTTAATTATTTGACGATGGATGGAACATACTTCTCATATTGTCAAAGGAACTCCATAAATAAGCTCTTGTAAAATAAGTAACAAGATATTATACATAATGTCAATATTATGCCCCACCTAATTTTAATATGCTTTATATTTACTAGTCACTATCTTCAGGGACCCAATATTAATTAAAATTACTATGTAACAAAAATATTACAGTAGTTTTTCAAAATACCTTACATTTTATTTTATTTTTTAAATTATTGAAAAAACTGTAGATTAAAGTAGAGGGAAAATTATCTGAATTATTATGTCAATCAACTTCAGTTGTAGGTTCATGCATTTATTTATTTCTCCATTACTATCATTGCATTTCGAAACTTGTGGGACATTAGCAAAATCCTAGTTAAGTCTATTAGGTAATATAATTCCATCTCCAACAAAATTGTATATCTTCTTATTTCTTTTCTCTGTACATATAACTCAATTGGTTGGCTAGAGTTTGATTTTATAATTCTCTTTTGATTTTTCCTTCCATGGCTCCTAATTTTATTTTTTATTTTATAATAAAAAAATTATGTGACGAGGTGGCAGTTCCTGATTAAATGGACGGTGCTAATTAATAAGGTGTGTTTTCTTCCTGATCAGACAAATAATAAATGAAACTTCCTACTTTACTTCTTTCGTATTTTTCCTTCTATCATCATCAACCATACCCGTAACTTGACCTAAACTAAAAGGGAGCAGTATGAGGATGAGTGATATATTTGACCAGCGTCGGTTAAGCACGTAATCAAAGCTGAAGTTTAAGATAGTTAATATAATAAATGTTTTTCTCATATATATTCACCTTTTTTCAAATAATACTTACACTTAATATTTACGTCAACTAAAGCAATACATAACAATTGCAAATTAAAGTAAACCTATTTATTATTGAGGAATTTTCATAAATGATTTACAGTTTGGGATTTATTAACATTGTTAATTAAGTGACAAAAGTTTAAGAAGACACGCATTATGTATATATTTATTTGCTTCGTGCAAATATCGAATGTGTCTTATTTTTATCCAACAAGTAAAAGAAAAATAAATTTAAAACAATAAATAGAAAATAATATTTTAAAACCATTTCTAATATATTACAAATAAAAATATTTTTGACTCTTTTCCATATAAGATTTATCGATTAGGTGAAGTCTTCTCTATTTTAACCTTTGGCATAGAGTCATAGACGTAGACTACGTAATCAGTACTGGCAAGGGGTAATTAATCATCAGATGATAATAATAATCGATGCATAAGACTTGGTATTAATGCAACATGTGTACATGTCTTGAGCATAAATTTGGTAAACTATATCTTGATTAGAGACTCTATACCTACTAATAATTCAGAAAATCAAACATATGATAATCAGTAAGATTCCTTGAGGAATTGATTATATATTGACTGGTTCATAGTCTAAATCAACACCTAATAATCCCTATTTAACTTATAATTAATATATGTGCACTTTTAATTTCTGTCTCGTCACTTATGTGATGTTAGATAATCATAAAATAACATTATAGGGAGAAATTCTATATTCTTATATAAAAAAACAAAAATTATACTAATATCAAGTAATTTAAATATACATAATATATATTTGTGTGACTATATAATTTTGAGAACTTGTAATTATAAATATCTTTTAACATAATATATATTGTGTGGCTATAAAAATATATATCTCATTAAGAAAAGGTAAAAAGTGTTATTTTCTTTGAAATAGACTAATGAAAAAAAAAAGAACTCTAGTGTTAAATAAAGAAACAAAATACTAGTTAATCAATTCTCAACTGGACCCAAAGAAAATTATTGCCACCTTAAAAATAGAATAAAGAACAAAGTAATTAAGCACTTAATCTTTGTAGGACCAAAAAGGTCACTTTCACTCTTTAGAGGGCTAAGTTGTATATTTTATGTTATTTCCCTTCCCTTTTTGACAATCCTACACTTGGTGTAGGGCACATGAATAATTATTCAAAATTCAATTAAGGGATAATTTAGCAATTAAATTTTAATTTAACTATAGGTAAATTAATTAAAGACTGACGAACGACGATTAATTACATTCCCTAAATAAAATAATTAACATGGTTTTATATTAAAAAAATTATAATGAGATAATGATATTTCATATTCACTTATAATTCAAAATATGAATCTGCTTCCAACTAAACCCTCCATGGAAGTTTAGGATAAGGCAATCGTCACTCTATTCCAATCCCAAATTGAGGAAATTTGATGATCGAAGAAAAGTAGCAATCTTAGCAAAAAGCTAAATTGGTCGGCTAAGAGGGTGTACCCCATTTATCGGGTCCACAATCTATTTGTGGATAGCAAGGACGGAGCTAGAAGTTCAGATTCAACTCAATAATTTTTGCTCTAAAAGTTAAAAAGTTAAAATTTCAAATCTCTGAAGGCGAGGTAGATTTAATGTTACACCTTTTCCTTAGCGTCTCCCTCTAGGCGGGGCTTACGACCAAAGGATGTACGAACGGAGCTAGAGTGTGGTTCAACTAAATTCAATAGCTTTGATTCAAACTCTATATTATCTATTAAATATGTATAAATTATTAATTTAGAATCTCATAACTTCATAAAATTAAAATTTTAGTTCAAAAATTTTAAATTCTGACTTCAACTTCCCGACAAACACAAAGATTGAAAGGGTTGGTGGATAGTGGATACATTGAGAGAATGTAGCCGACACCGCAGCCATAGGGCTGGGCTTAGAAATCACGCTACAAAAGTTCCGCTACTAACGGTACTTAAATAGACCGTTATAAAGTGTGTCTGTGTGTGGCTGTCACTAATTTTTCCTAAATATTCAAAAAGTTGTTGACACCTCAAAGAATAATACCCTCAACTAAATTTACCTGACTTTTGCAGCAACTTTATATTTCTAGAAAGATTTTCTGCCACATCTGAGTTACACTTGCAAAGTCGTGTGGCATAGTATTCATTTAACAAAAATGAAATTTTTTTGATGGAAATTATTTGAAGTTGAGCAAATCAAAACTCAAATTGCAGGAGTCCAAGTATAATAGCATAGTGACAATTGGTCAGCTAACTCTTTGTTAGTAAATTAATTATCATTTTTGGAAATAAAATCTAATATATACGACTTGTAGCCTTATGAGCTTTATTTGAACTTGACGAAAGAAAATCTCATCTAGGAGAAAAATAATTGAAAAGAAAGATGAAATTAGTCCAACATTTGGGGTGCAATTTGGTTCCTTTAAAAATCCATTTATGTTGGAGTGTTTTGAAAATGTGGCTGGCTTATTTATTGTTTTCACACGAAACAATTCTAAAGTTGATTTTTGACCTTGAAAAGACTCAACTACACCAATTTTTCTATTTTCTTTCTCACTAAAAAATCAATAATTTGACATTAAAAAGGAAGGCCATTACACAAAGTATCTCACCTTCATACGAGGTTTAAGAAAATGCCGATCTAATAGGTGTGATATAGACAATTTACTCTTATACATGCATTAATAGTTACTTTCATAGACGAGAGGGAGTTGTTCGGATAGCACCCCTCACTTCTAACCCGAAGGTTGCGAGTTCGAGTCACCAAGGAAGTAAAAAGAGGTGGGACCCTCCTAGGAAGGGTAAAAAAATTAGTTACTTTCACAGTTCAAACTCGTCACCTACCTCACACGAAAACAACTCAAAGTCTCTTTTATAGTAATTTGATATTCTTTTGATTAATTAGTAATAATTCAATTTTCAAACATCAAAGTCTTTTTTATAGTAATTTGATATTTTTGATTAATTAGTAATAATTCAATTATCAAACATCATTATCACTTTGAAATCAACCTAAAGATATCTAAAAGCTCATTATCTCTACAAAAATTGACTGTTTTGTTTACCAAAAAGATTTAAAAAATTATTCTGGGACATAAATATCATTAAGTAACAGAACGATTACTAAATACCTGTAAATCAGCCAACACGTGGGCCAGCCCTCAGCCTTCACAAGTGGCAACTTTTGTTCCAGCTCAGCATAGAATCAACGGTCCAGATTGCATCACAGCCTACAAACCGCGTCCCTTACCCTCCCACACTATTTATACCGCTCAATCCCCAACGCACTTTTCCATAACCAATCCACTTCACCTGCTTTTTCACTCACCGGAAAAGCAAAAAATTAAGGGAGAAAATGGCGAACAGTTTAATTCTATCGATTAAGGTTGTGCTAATATCAATTGGTGCAATTTCCTTAGCGATGGTAGCAAAAGCGTCGATTCCATTAATTATTTATGAGCTCCCAGCAATTTGGAGTGTAGTTATAGCTTGGCTTAAGCCTCCGTATCTCTACTTTGTTATCAATGGTATAATCCTCATAATTTTCGCCACTTCTCGCTCGTCGAATCATAAGGAGTCCAGCTCCGACGAACAATTCCAGCCGTTGATTACCGCTAGAACACCTCCGCAGTCAGATTTGATAGCGATTACTCAATCGGAACTTCATTCAGTCCAAAGTGAAGTGAAGGTGTTTAAGGCCGTGCCTGTACCGGTGGATGAACCGCAGGTGTTTGAGGTTAAGCCAGTACTGGTGAACGGCTCCGTCGTGGTTATGAATCATGAAGATGAAGACGTGATCGATGAGCCTGATGAAAGCGAAGCGATCGTGATTTCGAAATCGGTTGTTTCTCCGTTGCCGGAAATTGAAACTAAAAATGAGTTGCTTCTAGTACCGGCGACGGAAAAACCTCTGGTTTCTTCCAGATTCGGTAACCGAAAACCTGCTGTGAAAATGAGTCCGGAAGGTACACACATTGTTACTACTTCTCAATTTATGTTGCACAGTTAAAATTCAGTTCGAATCGGAGGCATTCATCACGCATTTCATCTTATTTCAATCCGTAAAATTTTTGAAGCTAAATATGTTACAATAATGGATAATTTCAGGGGTGAAGTCGCTGAAAGTGTCGCGATCGAAAAAGCCAGAGACATTAGAGAACACATGGAAAATGATAACAGAGGGCCGTCACGTGCCACTCACGAGGCATATGAAGAAATCAGACACCTTTCACATTCACGGGCGGCACGTGGCGGCCGTGGACGACGACGTTCAGGAGGAAAACGAGAATTCCACTACCTTTCCACCGCAGCACCACCACCAGAGGCACGTGCTAAAGTCGGAGACTTTCAAGGACAGAACAAACTACGTCTCGCCGTCGTATTCACCGTCGCCGGCGGCGGTGAAGATCCGGAAGGATCCGTCGCTGAGCTCCGACGAGTTGAATCGGAAAGTGGAGGCGTTTATTAAGAAGTTTAATGAAGATATGAGATTACAGAGGCAACAGTCTATGCAGCAGTACATGGAGATGATTAACCGTGGAGTCTAAATTACTTAGTTTTACTAATTTTACTTTTTTTAAAAGATTTTTTTCCTTTTAAAGAAAAGGTTGTTGACTAAAAAAAAAAAGGAATTTGCAATTTGTATTTAGCTTTTAGGCTTTTGAGTGACTTGTTTTTTTTGTTTGATTTTTATAGTAAAAATAGGAAGTATAGGAAAGTTTTTATTGTATAGAAAGTATAGGAAAGCTTTAAATACAGTGAATAGTTCTTTTATTTGTTATAGTTTATTAAATGAAAAAAAAAATGAAAATATAGCAGTTACAGTTGTTATGAATGGTGTATTTATTAGTATATAGAAGATATTTTTAAACTTCATGATTTAATTACACTGGTATAAAATAACATCAAGAAAATGAAAGCTCCATATGAAGGCCATAATGGTATACAATTTAATTTATGACAATATGTAGGGTTTTTTAATCAAATTACCAATTTATTTTTTATCATAAAAATATATTTGTATGAGTAATTGTATACCATCAATACATGAAAATGAAGCTAATAGATCTTGGATTTAAAGTCTCTTCGGGTACGGAGTCACTTTTATATGAAATTTTTCGATGCAAATTCGATTTAGTCGAAATTAAATATGGATACCGAGCCTGCATCTTCAATTTTTTCTTTCTTTATTTGGTTTCTTTTTTTTTTTTTAGAGGATATGGGGTCACATATATTTCAGTGACAAGAAAAGGGGGACCAAAACGTATGACAACTTACAACTAACATACTTGTTTGGAGTTAATATACCAGATGGTCACTCAACTAATGATTTTTTTCACAGAAAGTCACTCAACTTTCTTTTATAACCATAAAGTCACCCAACTATGAATTATTTTCATAGAAAGTCACTCAATTAAGGGTTCTTTTCACAGAAAGTCACTAAACTTTCCTTTTTAACCTCAAAGTCATTTAACTATGAATATTTTATCTACAAAGTCACTCAACTTTTGATATTTCATTTAAAAAGTCATCCAAACAATATAAATTATTTATCATTAAATTTTATTGAAATATAATTATTTTTTTTGTAAATTATGTTTTTTTAAAATAATAAGATATTCATTTTAATTATTTTATTAAATTTTATTGAAACACAATTTTTATTTTAAACTAATTTCTTAAAAAAAAAATAAGATAGCCATTTTAATTATTTATTAAAATACAAATTATTTTTATCGTCTTTGATCCATATTGCGAGTTACGGCAGATGCATGGCCTAATAGCATGGATACTATCCTTTAGTTTTATCTCAATCAAGTTCTACTACACTGATTCCGTATCCATATTCTTCTTCACTTTTATGACATTTCGCTTTATTAGTTTTAAATAAAATAGTATTTTAATAAAATTTATTAAAATGAGTATTTTATTGTTTTTTTAAAAAACTTATTTAAACAAAAATTGTATTTCAACAAAATTAAAAAAAAAAGTGTTTTAACAAAATTTAATAAATAATTAAATGAGCATCTTGTTATTTTTTTAAAAATAGCTTTAAACAAAAAATATATTTCAATAAAATTTAATGAAAAAATCATTTAAATTGTTTGGATGACTTTTTAAAGGAAATATCAAAAGTTGAGTGACTTTGTAGATAAAGTATTCATAGTTAAATGACTTTGAGGTTAAAAAGGAAAGTTTAGTGATTTTCTGTGAAAAGAACCCTTAGTTGAGTGACTTTTTATGAAAAGAATTCATAGTTGGGTGACTTTATAGTTATAAAAGAAAGTTGAGTGACTTTCCGTGAAAAGAACTATTAGTTAAGTGACCATCTAAGATATTAACTCTATTTGTTTGGGAGTTCACAAAATGGAATTGTCGGTGGATTTGGATTAACCTTAGATTTTCCCAATCTTGCATATTGTCTCTAAAATCTTTTGAGTCAAATTTTCCGGCACAGCTAAAATGAATATGGATATAAAGCCAATCTCACGTTACATCACACATATATGTAAGGAAACAAAAATTTAATTTCTAATAGGAAGAAAGAATTTGATGTGTTTATCCTCGCTTGTCATAATTATATTTTGAGGTAAAATCGCATGATTAGACACACAAGTTGTAGTTCAATTGGTTTACCTACTAATTTTGTGTTGCTTGTGTATTATAGGAATCGAACATGCAACTATGCCGTCATTATTATTTTTCCTTTTCAAAGTGATGGCAACTGACTGAATATTTTTATTTTTAAAATATTATATTGATGAAAACGGTCTCATATAGACTATAGTACGAGAAGAGAATTCTAGCTTCTTATAAGGCTTGGACAATATTCTCCGCCTTCTTTTGGTCTTTCTCTATCTCTATGGTTCTAATCAAGTCCTACAAGCTTTGAATCCCAAATGAGGTCTAACAAGCCTACAACCATAGGCACAATTGACAATACTCTTCTTTCTGTGACAAGGGCAACCAAAAGAACTTGTGGCTTGTTAGCACTAGGCAACTTCTTCAAGCACAATTCCAAGATTCAAATCCCCTTGCTCTCCCAGAACTAGTGAGAGTCTCAGACACACCAAAACATGAAAGAGAAACGAGCATTTTTCACACGAAGATTGAACTCCAAAACCTTTCCAGCCATTTATAATAAATATGCAAGGCACTTCGCGGCCATTACAAAATGTAACCTGTGCATAGCGGAAAGATTACATCAGTTGCTACTTGCTACGTTTTTCTATGTACAATGCATGACGCGAGCAAAGCCAACATATACAAATTCCCTAACACTGCGGAGTACCTCTGGTTTTTTATATAGCACAGCAAATTTAGGTGCCTCATGTAGGAGCATCTTACTGGTCATTAGGTGCCAAAGATGCAGCAGTGCTTATGGGTAAAGGACTACTATGATCTACATCAGTTTGTTGACTACCACTAACAATAACACAATTACTCGGATTTGTCTCTCCAGCGCCATCTCCATTTATTTGGTTACCCACAGAACTTCCATTCTCACAGTGCCTGACATATTGCTCTGCAGCACGTTTGATTATGCGTATCATGCTACCAGAATCAGAGCCTGGTGAAAGCTCGTCGTCCCTCTCTGGCTTAGCATTCAGGTCAAATTCACCTTTAAATGGTGAAGAAGAAGATTTCTTCTCATTAAGGTAATTGGGATCATCAACAGAAGATTTCCCCTCATCCACGTAGTTGGGATCATCAACAGAAGATTTCCTCTCATCCACGTAGTTGGGATCATCAACAGAAGATTTCTTCTCTGTCAGGCAGTTGGGATCATCAACAGAAGATGTCTTCTCATTCAGGCAGTTGGGATCATCAACAGAAGACTCCTTCTCATTCAGGGAGTTGGGATCATCAACGGAAGATTTCTTCTCATTAAGGTAATTGGGATCATCAACAGAAGATTTCTTCTCATTAAGGTAATTGGGATCATCAACTGAAAATTTCTTCTCATTAAGGTAATTGGGATCATCAACAGAAGATTTCTTCTCATTAAGGTAATTGGGATCAACTGAACCTTCATTGTTCAGCTCTCCATGCTGAGGGCATAAATGCGCTGCATCATCAATAGATTCTTGAATGTCATCAGCATCAAGCAATTGCCCAGCTGATTGCGGCTGCAGCTTTTGACAAGTAGCTTCTGCTT
>JAJOOR010009114.1:0-24382 GCA_036250505.1 Solanum acaule
TTTTACAAGCTATTTATATATTGCATGTGTCTTATTGCTTTATATTGAGTTCGGTTATTCATGAGTCGAACAGAGCCAAGGTAAGTGTTCTCATGTACTCCTTTCAAGCTTGAGTTGTGGTTTAGCTTTCCAGCTCGCATACTTGTACATTCCATGTACTGATGCCAATTGGCCAGCATCTTATTATGATGCAGATGCAGGTACCCAATATTAGCATCCAGCATGCTGTTGATCTAGTTGAGCACTCCAGAGTCAGTGGTGAGCCTCCTTGTTTCTGGAGGACTTTGTTAATTTGGTTTCTTAGTTTTGGTTTTAACTAGGATGTTGCGGAGTCTGTCCCAACATCTATATCAGTGTTATAGAGGCTTCATAGACAGACAGTTAGTCAGTTAGCATTGAGTCTCTCATCTATGTATATATATAAATATTCTATTTTAAGACTTGAGTTGCCTTTTTGGCCAAGATTTTATCAGTTGGGTTGTTTCAAGACCTTTCATTGCTTTGAGTTATTCTATTGAGTTAGGTTTCCGCTGAGTTAAGAAAGCCAGGCCAAGGGTTCGCTTGGGGGCCGGCAATGGTCTTCGAGTGCCGGACACGTCTAGGGTGTAGTCTCGGGCAATGGTATCATAGCCCAGAGTTCAAGAGTCCTAGGGAGTATATGAAGCCGTGTCTGTAGAGTCCTAGTTATCGGTGTGAAGCGCGCCACATCTATAATTGGGACGCTGCAACATTTAGGAAGATTTCTCATTTCTTTCACACTCATCTCGTGCGTTAGAGTTTATCTCTAAAAAGTTTCTTTTTAATTCATGCCTACGCGTGTTTCAGATAGTCATGCCTTCACGAAGAGTTGGTAGAGGGCGTTTTCCTAGACATTATGTTGAGGAGCAAGAGTTACCTTATGCACCGGGAGTGCAACAACAAGGGGAAGTTTCTAATGCTCAGTTCAGAGAAGCAATTAGAATTCTGAGTCAAGCTGTAACTAATCAGATTGGTCAGTAAAGGGGAGCTTGACATGAAGGAGCTAACACTTTAAGGATTCGTGAGTTCTTGGGGATGAATCTTCCGAGTTTCCTGGGTTCGAGCTCTGCTGAGGATCTAGAGAACTTCATTGACGAGCTGAAGAAGATTTTTGATGTGATGCATGTGGCAGATACTGAGCGGGTTGAACTAGCTGCGTATCAATTGAAGGATGTTGCTAGAACTTGGTTCAACCAGTGGAAAGGGGGCAGAGTTGAGAATGCACCACCTGCGAATTGGGCCTGTTTTGAGGAAGCTTTCTTGGGGAGTTTCTTTCCTCGAGAATTGAAAGAGGCCAAGGTACGTGAGTTCCTCACACTTAAGCAGGATTCTTTGAGTGTTCATAAGTACAGTGTGAAGTTCACACAACTGTCTCGCTATGCTCTGGAGATGGTTGCGGACATGAGGAGTAGAATGAGCTTATTTGTTGCTGGGCTGTCTCATCTGTCGAGTAAGGAAGGTAGGGCTGCAATGCTTATCGGGGACTGGACATATCAAGGTTGATGGTCTATGTACAACAGGTTGAGGAAGAGAAGCTGAGGGACAGAGAGGAGTTCAGAAATAAGAGAGCCAAGAACGATAATGAGTTCGGGCAGTAGTAAGGTAATGTGAACCGTTCGTCCTTTCAACAAAGGCAGAAGGGACCTGCTCCATCATCTGCTAGAGCACCTGCACCCAGATACAGAGGGGAACATAATGGCCAGAATTCGAAGGACTTCAAGGCTAGACCAGCACAGTCTTCAGGAAATATGGCACAAGGAGGTAGTTTGTTTCCTACATGTGCTAGGTGTGTTAGAAACCACCCGGGTAAATGTCGTGATGGCCAGACAGGTTATTTTAAGTGTGGGCAAGAGGGTCACTTCATGAAGGAGTGTCCTAAGGATAAGCAAGGTAATGGAAATTTGGGCAGTAGGGCCCAATCTTCTTCAGTTGCTCCCCCAGATAGGACGCCACCTAGAGGAGCTACTTCTAGTACTGGTGGAGGAGCAAACCGCCTCTATGCAATCACCAGTCGCCATGAGCAAGAGAACTCTCCAAATGTTGTCACTGGTATGATCAAAGTCTTTGCTTTTGATGTGTATGCTTTGCTAGACCCAGGAGCAAGTTTATCTTTTGTAACTCCTTATGTTGCAAGTAAGTTTGATGTTCTTCCTGAAAGACTTTGTGAACCCTTTTGTGTTTCTACACCTGTTGGGAAGTCTATTCTAGTAGAAAGAGTCTATCGTGATTGTCCTGTTTCCATCAATCACAAGAGCACCGTGGCTAATTTGGTTGAGTTAGACATGGTATATTTCGATGTCATTTTAGGTATGGACTGGCTTTATGCTTGTTATGCATCAATAGATTGTAGAACTCGAGTGGTGAAGTTTCAGTTTTCGAGTGAGCCAGTCAGAGAGTGGAGTAGTAGTTCAGCAGTGCCTAAGGGTCGTTTCATTTCGTACCTTAAGGCAAGAAAGTTAGTTTCGAAGGGTTGTGTCTATCACTTAGTCTGAGTTCATGACTCTAGTGTTAAGATACCTCATTTTCAGTCAGTTCCTATAGTAAGAGAGTTTCCAGAAGTTTTTCGTGATGACCTACCTGGAATTCTTCCTGAGAGAGAAATAGATTTCGGTATAGACCTCATTCCAGGTACTCATCCTATCTCTATTCCGCCTTATAGAATGGCACCATCAGAGTTGAAAGAGTTGAAAGAGCAGTTGAAAGATCTCCTAGATAAGGGTTTCATTCGACCAAGTGTCTCACCTTAGGGCGCTCCGGTCTTGTTTGTGAGAAAGAAAGATGGTTCCCTTAGGATGTGTATAAATTACCGCCAGTTGAACAAGGTTACCATCAAGAATAAGTACCCTCTTCCGAGGATTGATGATCTTTTCGACTAGCTTCAGGGTGCCACCTGTTTTTCAAAAATTGACCTCAGATCAGGCTATCATCAATTAAGAGTAAGGGAATGTGATATTCCAAAGACAACTTTCAGAACCAGATACGGTCATTATGAGTTTTTGGTCATGTCCTTTGGGTTGACCAATGCACCGGTAACATTCATGGACCTTATGAATAGAGTCTTCAAACCTTATTTAGATATGTTTGTTATCGTCTTCATTGATGACATACTAATCTATTCAAGGAATGAAGAAGATCATGCTAGTCATCTCAGAATAGTTCTTCAGACTTTGAAAGATAAGGAGTTGTATGACAAGTTCTCTAAGTGTGAGTTTTGGCTTGAGTCCGTGGCATTCTTAGACCACATTGTGTCTGGTGATGGAGTTAAAGTTGATACTCAAAAAATTGAGGTAGTGCAGAATTGGCCTAGACCCACGTCTTCAACTGAAATTAAGAGTTTCTTGGGTTTAGCTGTCTATTATAGAAGGTTTGTAGAGGGGTTTACGTCTATTGCATCTCCTTTGACCAAGTTGACTTAGAAGACGGTGAAATTTCAATGGTCTGAAGCTTGTGAGAAAAGCTTTCAGGAATTGAAAAAGAGATTGATTTCCGCTCTAGTTTTGACTTTACCAGAAGGTACTTAAGGTTTTGTGGTGTATTGTGATGCATCTAGAGTCGGTTCGGGTTGTGTCTTAATGCAGAATGGCAAGGTTATAGCTTATGCCTCCAGACAGTTGAAGGTTCATGAGAAGAACTACCCAACCCATGACTTAGAGGTGGCTGCCGTAGTTTTCGCTTTGAAGAAATGGCGTCATTACTTATATGGTGTGCATGTTGATATATTCACTAATCACAAGAGTCTTCAATATGTGCTTACTTAGAAAGAGCTTAATCTCAGACAGAGGAGGTGGTTAGAATTACTCAAGGATTATGACCTGAGTATTCTTTACCACCCAGGTAAGGCTAATGTTGTTGCTGATTCTTTAAGCAGGTTTTCTATGGGTAGTACCGCCCATATTGAAGAAGGAAGGAGAGAGTTAGCAAAAGATGTGCACAGATTGGCACGCCTGGGAGTCAGACTTATAGATTCCGCAGAAGGAGGAATAGAGGTGACGAGCGGGGCTGAGTCATCATTAATGTCAGAAGTGAATCAGAAACAAGATTAAGATCCCATTTTGCTTGAGTTGAAGGCAAATGATCAAAAGCAAAGAGTATTAACTTTTGAACAAGGGGGAGATGGTGTATTGAGGTATCAAGGTAGATTGTGTGTACCTATGGTAGATGGACTCCAAGAGAGGATTATGGAGGAAGCTCATAGCTCCAGATATTCCATTCATTCTGGTTCCACAAAGATGTATCGTGACTTGAGAGAAGTTTATTGGTGGAATAGTATGAAGAAAAGCATTGTTGAATTTGTTGCTAAATGTCCAAATTGCGAGCAAGTGAAAGTTGAACATCAAAGGCCCGGTGGTTTGGCTCAGAAGATAGAACTTTCGAAATGGAAGTGGGAGATGATCAATATGGATTTAATCACAGGGTTAACAAGGTCTCGCAGACAACATGATTCTATTTGGGTAATTGTCGACAAAATGACAAAATCAGCCCATTTTCTGCCAGTAAAGACTACCAATTCAGCAGAAGATTATGCCAAGTTATATATTCAAGAGGTGGTGAGACTTCATGGAGTCCCAATCTCCATTATTTCAGATAGAGGTGCACAATTTACTGCACAGTTCTGGAAATCTTTTTAGAAAGGCTTGGGTTCGAATGTGAACTTAAGTACTGCCTTTCATCCTCAGACTGATGGGCAAGCAGAGGGCACTATTCAGACTTTAGAAGATATGTTGAGGACTTGTGTGATCGATTTCAAAGGTAATTAGGATGACCACCTACCTCTCATTGAGTTTGCTTACAACAACAGTTATCACTCTAGCATCTAGATGGCTCCATATGAAGCTCTTTATGGGAGAAGATGTAGATCTCCTATTGGATGATTTGAAGTTGGTGAAGCAGGGTTGAAAAAACCAGATTTAGTTCACCAAGCTATGGAGAAGGTGAAAGTGATTCAAGAGAGGTTGAAAACGGCACAGAGTCATCAGAAATCCTACACTGATGTTAGGAGAAGGGCGTTAGAGTTCGAAGTAGATGGTTTGGTATCTTTGAAAGTTTCACCCATGAAGGGGGTTATGAGGTTTGGTAAGAAGGGGAAATTTAGTGCCCGGTATATTGGACCTTACCGCATAACTCAGAGGATTGGCAATGTTGCTTATGAGTTGGAGCTACCACATGAACTAGCAGCGGTTCATCCGGTATTTCACATCTCCATGTTGAAGAAGTGCATAGGCGATCCTTCATTGATCCTACCAACTGAAAGTATTAGAATCAAGGATAACTTATCTTATGAGGAGATTCCTGTTCAGATTTTAGATCATCAAGTTCGTAGGTTGAGAACGAAAGATGTAGCATCAGTCAAGATCCTTTAGAGGAACCAATTTGTTGAGGAAGCTACTTGGGAAGCCGAAGAGGACATGAAGAAGAGATATCCACATCTCTTTGAATCCGGGGGAAATGCAGATTAAGGTATTAATTTCCTTCTTAGTACTCTTTAAATTGTAGTGAGCATGTTGTTGTTGTTGTTGTTTGCATGATTGCTTGTTAGGTTTTTGAGTTGATGTTACGCCCTTAGCCTAGTAAGAGTAATCTCATTCGAGGATGAATGCTCTCAAGGGGGAGATATTGTAACATCCGGCAATTTGAAACAACTATGAAGAAGCTTGGAATAAGAAATAGTCATTTTTGGAAAGAATTAAAAATCTGGAAAATTTGGTTAAGTATGGGAAAAAGTGAGTTCTTAGCCAACTTTGAACAGTCATAACTCCTAGCTCAGGATGAGTTAGTTGTAGTTCCAGTTATGTTTGCGAAGCTCGTGGAATGATCTTTCCAACGCCACTGAGTTTGCTCGATTTCGAGTTGGTATGAATGAGTTATGCCCTTTGGAAGTTGGGCTATTGGTACAGGGAAGTCAGCCCGAATTTGTAAGGGTATTTTGGTCTTTTCCCTAACCAATTCTTTTGGTTATATTAGGGATTTAGATTGATTTTTAGATCAGTTTTTCCCTTTTTAAAAGAGTGAGAGTGAGGGTTTGTGAGTGAAGAGGAGAAGAAGAGGAGAAAGAGAAGAACAAGTAAGGATTTCGTCGTGGATATCGTCGGGGGTGATCCCTATTAAGGTATGTGAGTTCATAGTGTTGGGTTGGTTGTTTCCCCCACACACCAAACTCATTTTAATTACGAGAAAAATATTGGTTGTGTTTGTTGAAGTTTGTGGTTGTGTTTGTTGAAGTTGTGGTTGTGTTGTTGAAGTTTCTTGTTGGTTTGGTGTATGTTTCCGGTTGTGATTTCGAGTTGAATCTATTGTATAGTAAGGGGATTTATGATTCTAAGTGTTTGGGGCTGGAAACTTTGAAGTTAAGAAGGTTTAGAGTTGGAAAATCAAGGGGGAAAAGTCGGATTTTCGGGGAAAAGGGCTGGGGCGTCGCGCCAGCCAGCGCCCCCCAAAAGGGACTCTAAAGTCCAGCCCTTGGGGCGGCGCGCCTAACAGAGCGCCCCAGCAGCCCCTCTGAAGTCTGAAGGCTGGCGCCCCACGCCTCTCAGAGCGCCAAGGACGCCAACCTTCCCATTCATTCCCCTCTTTTTCATGCATGGTCCTTGGTAATGTACCTATGTTTCATAGTTGTTTTCAACACTCCAAGGTACGTCTAAACGTCAAGAACTCATCCATAAACATGTGATCATATACCTTGAATCCATAATCCAATTTAAGGCAAGTTAGGATCAAAGTCAAGTGAAGTTAGAAGTCAAGTCTAGAAGTTAAGAAGTAAGTCAAAGCAAGTCTTTAAAGTTTTTCAAAGAGTCTTCATTGAATGTTTTAACTTCATTTTAAGGCTCAAGTTTCAAGTTAAGTAAAGAGTATAGAGTTTCAAGCTAAGTAAAGAGTATTGAGTTTCAAGTTAAGTAAAGAGTATAGAGTCAAGTTCATTTCTCAAAAGTCATTAGGGAACTAAGTATTCCCAAAGAAGTTTTTAAATGTTTCCACATTTGAGCAGGAAAGGGAACATCGATTCCAAAAGAGATTTTAAGCTAAGCTTTGAGCAATTATCTCAAACTAAAGAAAGATGTGTTTAAAACACTTATGAGCCAAAGTATTTTTGGGAGTAGTATTGAGCATCGAATTGGGGAAGCGAGTTCATATTAACTCAACTCTCCATAAGAACCATGTAGCCAACATGGGGCTTGACGGGTCATTCTTTTTAGATGATTACGTAAGATTAAGCTAGTGGATCCACTAGGTAAAGTAAGGTCCTACATCACGGCAAGGTATAAGATGGTCCTTGGGCAACGTGAGGTAAAACGTTGTATCATCACTAGGGCTCATTGTGGTGGTTGTCGGTTAAAGAACCTCCCACAAAAGTTATATTACTTTTATATAAGTAAAGTTGAGTTTGTTATTGTTTAATCATTAACGAGCTAAGTTGTTTACACTATTTTACAAGCTATTTATATATTGCATGTGTCTTATTGCTTTATATTGAGTTCGGTTATTCATGAGTCGAACAGAGCCAAGGTAAGTGTTCTCATGTACTCCTTTCAAGCTTGAGTTGTGGTTTAGCTTTCCAGCTCGCATACTCGTACATTCCATGTACTGATGCCAGTTGGCCTGCATCTTATTATGATGCAGATGCAGGTACCCAATATTAGCATCCAGCATGCCGTTGATCTAGTTGAGCACTCCAGAGTCAGTGGTGAGCCTCCTTGATTTTCGGAGGACTCTGTTATTTGTTTTCTTAGTTTTGGTTTTAATTAGGATGTTGCGGGGTCTGTCCCAATATCCATCTCAGTGTTATAAAGGCTTCATAGATAGACAGTCAGTCAGTTAGCATTGAGTCTCTCATCTATGTATATATATAAATATTCTATTTTAAGACTCGAGTTGCCTTTTTGGCCAACATTTTATCAGTTGGGTTGTTTTAAGACCTTTCATTGCTTTGAGTTATTCTATTGAGTTAGGTTTCCGCTGAGTTAAGAAAGCTAGGCCAAGGGTTTGCTGGGGGCCAGCAATGGTCTCCGAGTGCCGAACATGTCCAGGGTGTAGGCTCGAGCGTGACAAGATGATCCCAGTTTGTTGATGTAACACCCCACCTTAGAAAGAGCTAAATTAAGAAAGCGCCAAATTTAGAAAGAGCCAATTTAAGATTTATTCAAGTTAAGCTTAAGTTGTTAGTTTTGCGTCAACTTCAAACGACCATAACTTTTGGTACATGATGAGTTAGGTGGCTCATACAATATCAAAAGAAAGGTCTTGGAATCCTCTTTCCAACGCCACCGAGTTTGCTAAGATTCGAGTTCGGATGAGGGAGATATGCCTATTTGAAATCTGCCTGTCCAGTTAAGGAAAGTTACCCGCATTTAAGAGGGCTATTTTGGTCTTTTCCTTACCCCTTCAGCCTAAAACATTTTTTAGTGTTATTTTGGGGTAAATCTGATTTGGGTAAATTTTACAAACCCCAAATACGCTTAGGGTTTTGAGAGGAGTTCAAGAATAGGAGGAAAGGAGAAAAATTCTAGGATTCGTAAGATTTGTCGAGAGTTTTTGCCAAATTAAGGTATGTAAGATTTCATAGTGTTGGATTCGTTTACCCACATGCCAATCATGATTTACACATTCAAATTTCATCCCCAAGATGGAGTATATTTGAGTTCTTGATCAATTCTTGATGAATTTCTTGAAGTTTGTGATCTATTCTTTAAGTATGAGTTTTCGTTGAGTAAATTGATAGTTTCTTGTGTGGGTTTAGCTTAGATTGTTCTGAGTTATAAGAATTCGTGAATTTTGACCTTAGATTTGCAGTGGGTATGAGTTTAATTAAATTTGGGAGAGGAGGAAAAAAAGATCGGGAAAGATTATGCGCCCAGATCCGCATCTCGGAGGCGCCTTAGATTTTCAGTACCCAGTTGAGCACTCCCTCTTCGCGTCGCTGAGAGGATACATAGTCCTCTGTCTCAAAAATTAATTCGCGACCAAATATTTAAATCCTTCTCAGCGTCGCGCCTATGCCCTCTAGATTTGTGTCTTCACTCGTTTCTTGTTATCAACTATCTAAACTCCAGTAATCATTGAGAGATCCTAAACATTCAAATTATAACCCTTGAATACATAATTCACAATCAAGGAAGAGTTAAGAGTTAAGTCTTGAGAGTTCTTTCGAGTCATTTGAGAAGTCTTTTGCAAACTTTTTTTAAAAAAGAAACTTGTTTTAAGACTTGAGTACTTGAGTATGAGGATGAGTAGAGTTGAGTTCATTTTTCAAAATGAATATATGGGAACTAAGTATTCCCAAGAGTAAATATTTTACATTTAAAAGAGGAGGAAACTATGATTTTTCAAAGGAGTTTAATAGGAGTCTGAGTACTATCTCTTATTAAAGAAATCTTTTGAGTAATTATCTCAAACTAAAGAAAGAGAAACATTTGAGCTAAGTTATATTTTTGGGAGTAGTATTGAGCACCGATATGGGGATGAGTTCAGATAACTCAAAGTCCTTATAAACTATGTAACCAATGTGGGTAAAAAGGGTCATACTTTTTAGAGGATTCCTTATTGCTTTTAAGCATAGACTAGTGGATCCACTTAGTGAGTAGGTCCTATACCCCGGCAAAGTATAGGACAGTTCTGGCAGTGTGGGCGAGATGTTGTATCATCACATAGCTCATACTGATGGTTGTCGTGTAGAGAATATCCCACAAAGTTATTTTTTATTCTTATATGCAAACAAAGTTATATTGTATCATCTAATTCATTGAGTTGTTATCTTGTCGATTAGAGAATCTCCCACAAAGTTATTTTGTATTCTTATATGCAAACAAAGTTATATTGTATCATCTAATGCATTGAGTTATACTATTTTAAAAGCTTTCTTTATAATGCATTTTTCTACTACTTTATATTGAAATGAGTTGAGTAAGTTTAAGTATCCTTTAGTTGATTTGAGATTGAGTTGAGGTAAGTACGTTTCATTCTTTCCAAGTTCAAGCTTTTATGTTATGCTCAGTATTCCCCTTACATGCTCATACATTCAATGTACTAATGTCATTTGACCTGCATCATTTCATGAGAGAGATACCAGAGATCAGGGTCATCACCAGGCGATTCGTTGATACCATCCACAGTTTGAGCTAGCTTTGGTGAGCCTACTTGTTTCCGGAGGATCCCTCATTTATTTCTTTCTTGTTATTTCAGTTTTATTAGGATGATTGGGGGTCTTGTCTTGACATCCCTCATAGTATTAGAGGCTTCATAGATAGATAGACAGTTGTTCATGAGTCTTTTTCTTTCCTTTTGTTAAATGTTTGAGACTTGAGTTGCCCTTATGGCCAGTTTGAATATTTTAAATGTTCTAAGTAATTGAGATTCTTGAGTTTACATTTTCTTTGAGTTTATCTTTTATTGAGTAAGTCTTCCGCTGAGATTTGAGCCTGGCCAAGGGTTCTCTTGGGGCCAGCAATGATTCTCGAGTGCCGGCCAACTCCAGGGTGTAGGCTCGGGGAGTAACAACCTCGGTATCAGAGCATAGAGTTCAAGAGTCATATGGTGTCTATGAGGCCATTTATGGAGAGTCCTAGTTATCGGTGTAAAGCGCGCCACATCTATAATTAGATGGTTGCGACAATTAGGAACTATCTCACTTCTTTCATACTGTTTTCATGCGATAGAGTTCATCTCTATAAAGTTTCTTTCTAATTTTTGCTTGTGTGTATATTTCAGATCATGCCTCTACAAAGAGCTGTTCGAGGTCATCCTACTAGGAGGAATGTAGATCCACAAGATTAAGGTGTACCCAATACACCAGAAGTACAACCCCAATGAAAGGTCACTAATGCTGAGTTTCACGATGCAACCAACCAAGCTGGGAAACAGAGAGGGTTCAACAGGATGTGGTTGATACGTCTAGAATCTGGGAATTTTTAAGGATGAATCCTCCAGACTTCACCAATTCAAGTGTCACTGAGAATTCAAAAAACTTTGTGGAAGAGCTACAATAGGTTTTTGAGGTGATGCATGTTGTTGGTGTTGAGCGTGTGGAACTTGCTGCATACCAACTTAAGGGTGTTTCTAGAGTGTGGTTCGACCAATGGAAGAAGAGAAGAGTTGACGATGCACCAATTGTGAGCTGGGTTGTGTTTGAGGAGGCCTTCTTGGGGCATTTCTTTCCCCGTGAACTGAGAGAAGCAAAGGTAAGGGAATTCCTCATTCTTAAGAAGGAATCCATGAGTGTGCATGAGTACAGCCTTAAGGTCACCCAACTGTCCCGTTATGCTCCAGAGATGGTTGCTAATATGAGGAGTATGATGAGTTTGTTTGTGTTTGGGTTGTCTCGACTGTCAAGTAAGGAGGGCAAGGTAGCTATGCTAATATGAGATATGGAAATAACAAGGCTGATGATCCATGTGCAACAGGTTGAGGAGGATAAGCGGAGAGACAGCGAAGAGTTTCGAAATAAGAACCCTAAGACATCAGGAAATGAGTCTGGGCAGCAGAAGAGTAATGCAAACTGGTCATCTTTTCAGAAAAATCCAAATGGACCTGCTTCATCATCTGCTAGTGCACCTGCACCAAGGAACAGAGGTAAGTTCAAGAATCAGAGTTCGCAGAATTTCAGAGCTAGACCTGCACAGTCTCAAGGTAGTATGGCACAATGTAATACCCTGAAAAATAATAGGTTAAACTAGAGCCTAAACGTAAGGTTAAAAGTCATAAAATGACTCCGTGAAGATTAGAAGACCTTCTATAGTTGAAAGGGAGTTTATTTGAGTCAAGGACAAGGGGCAAGTGTCAAGGCAAAGGGGCCAAGCCAAGGCCAAAGGCCAAGGCTGCCCCTAGCTAGGAGCACACTGCCCTACCTTCACGAGTGGGACCACGGACTGTGGTCCACTCCACGACTCATGAAGGGGCTCGTGAAGCTTCCTTGGCCATGGGAAAATGGACACCCTTTGGCCTAGCTACTTCCTCAACTTCACGAGAGGGACCATGACTCGTGGTCTTAACCACGGCTCGTGGATCCCCTCGTGGTAATGCCTTGGGCTTGTGAGCCTAAGGAACCATGTGCCTAGACACTACCTTACCTTCATGGGCAGGACCACGGGTCATGGTCCACACCACGGCTCGTGAAGGGTGGCTCGTGGTCCCTAATGGGGGAAACTAAATGAGGGTCAATTATGTCAATTCCATTTTTAGTCCAATTAAAGTGGGGTTGTTTTGGGTATTTTTAGGGGAAGTATATAAGTTGTTTTTAAGTCAAAATCCATTATTCTAAGTCATTATACTCAAACACCCAAATCAAATCAAAAACTTCCTCCTTTCTTAATATTTCTCTCGCTAAACACAAAGAAGAAGAAATGAGCCATTGAAGCTAGGGTTTGTGGATTCCAAATGTTCTTCCCCAAATTTTTTGGAGTTTATTAGTCAATGTATGGATTCTATTCATCTTTGGGTAGTTACCACCCAAAGAGCCCCTTCAAACTATGTTTTTAAGATTCCAAATCGCCCAAACCTAGGGTTTTCAATCTATTGTCATGGGTCTCCTTCAAAAACGTTTTAAAATGTTTATTTATGGTTGATTATGGTTAGTTATGATGAATTATGTTTGGATTAATGGAGTATTGATGTTTTGTGATGAAAATCTCCCTTGGACCCATGATTCCCCCTTCTTCCTAAGTTGTGAACTATGGTATGGCTTGATTGATGATGGGCGCTTGACAATTTATTATGTTTACATTGATTAAGTTGTTGAATCATGATATCCCTCTATCTAATGTGGTAATTATAGAAGTTAGGGTTGATCTTGATTCATAGCCTTGAAGGGCAACTTGTTAGGGTTTATACATGTTGATGAGGATTGTATATGAACTTGTGATTCACTTAGATAGTGATGATCTTATGACTATTGTGTAATTGTGGTATTGATGCAAGATCCTTCTTCCCTATACCCTTACACTTAATTATGCACGAAGTATGTATGTATGTTTATGATAAGCTTGATGTGTTGATTGAAAGGTCATTCTCATGAACACACTATGAATATGATGTGAAAGGTTTGCTCATATGTTGATGATTCTAAGGTTGAAAGGACATCCTCACCTAATGAATCTATGAGCTATTATGATGTATGTTGGGTTGAGTGCCTAGTGCATTCTTTCATGAACATAGACTTAAGTAAAGACTTAATGTGACTTTTAAAAGGGAATAATGCTTAGCACCGAGTGGATATGAAAATGAGATGGAAGCTTTTATGTTAGAAAGTCCGGCTTCCTAATGTAAGTTATCTCATGAGATGGAAACCTTTTACGTTAGAAAGTCCAGGTTTTTAGTAGCAATCTCCTTATCCCATAATTATGTGCCCACATAGGTCTTTAGCTAGTGGATCCACCCAAAAGCTATTATGTAAGATCTACCTTAGGCAAGTAGGACATCTCTTTTCGGTGTGGGAGTAAGACACCAGATTCCATGTAACTCACATGGTCTATGTCGGTTAATGCTATTTACCATATATGATACGAATATGAACTATTACAAGAATATGGACTTTAATTATGACTTCTTAAGAGGTACTACTTAGTATGAGTGGGTGTATGGGACTTCACTTATATGTTGCACAAGTATACTTTAAGAGGGGTTATGGTGAGGTTCTCTTATGTTATGAAGACCTATGGATTATGTATGTAAGATATGTATGGATGTAAGATTTACTTTACTTGTTACAAGTTATGAACATGGATAACTCCTTACTTATGTATATTGGTTATGGATGAGGAAAAAGTAAGATATGTATGTTGTTTGATACTTAGCATTTGGTAGGTTATGGGATCTTACCTTTGCATTGCACTAGAATGGCTTTGGGTTGCTTATATGTTGGTTTGACTTATGTTTCTTCATAAATGTGCATAATGGCTTTTAAACTTGATAAAGACATGATTTCAACTAAATGTCCCTTTTATGCATGTTTCAAGAATTTTTATGCATGGCTTCCATACTTAGTACATTATTTGTGCTAACCTATATTTTCTACATTTACTATGAGTGTAGGTTCCGGTCGTTGAGACGTACTTCTTCTTCAAGTGAAGTTTGTATTGACTATTCTCTAAGCTTGAACGTGGAAAGATGTCGGCATATCTGCTCTTAGGTGAGTATCCGCTCTTGCTGGTGTTGTTGGAATAAGCGCTGCTATTGAAGACGGTCTTAGAGAAGGAGCTGCTAAAGCAACTGCCAAATAACTTTCCTGTTGATGCTACAACACCGCTCTTGCCGCGAAAAAAGCGTCTTAGCTTGCTTTTCTTTCAGAATAAATAGCTTGTTTTCAGGACAAATGAAAGAAGAGGTTGTAGACATTTTCTCAATTTTTGTTATAGCTATTGCAGTCCTCTCATCCTGAGGTGAGGGTGGGATGCTCAATCTCGTTTATGAATGTTATGATGGCCAGGCATAGCCGGAACTCTTTCGTAGGCAGCTCTCGAGGGTCCTAAGCAATGTCTTGCGCGAAGCGACCCACTTAGAAAAAGCCCCCCTTTATGTTAGGGGAGCACTAAAATGCAACTTCGATCGGATGCGGGTATCAAATCCCGCCGCTGAGATGTCCAGCGGATTCTCCTCATGGTTCGAGGACAAGACATTATTCATTTCTAGCTTCTATTGTACTTTCTATTTTGAGACTTTATTGATGTAAAGGGCTTTGGCCCTAATTGTATTCTCTATTGTACTAGATGGTGATTGAGACAAGGTCTAGACTCTTATATTCGTTTATGAAAAAGAAGTTGACTTTGATTATAAAAGTTTTAAATTTTATGCATCATTTCTATGACTTTATGTTTATGATTATGCTAAGGGCTAGTACGAGACCCCTTCGGGGTCAAGTACGTCGTGTTACATCTAGGGGGTACCCCTGGGTCATGACAAACTTGGTAATCAGAGTACAAGGTATAGAATGATTCTAGGATGATGTCTCATGAACCACGTTTAGAAGAGTTTTGTTCATGAGTGTGAAGTGCGCCACACTTATGAATGAGAGACTTAAGATGTTTAGGAACTTTCACTTCTTTCATTACTCTTTAGTCTTGCCTTAGAGTTTTAACTCTATAAAGTCCTTTTCCTAACCCTTTTTTTGTGCATATATGATATGACAACAAAAAGGGCGGGCGCAAGAAAGATGGAAGAGGAGATTGTGAATGAGGGAGTTCTTCCCCAAGGTCCTCAAGAGCCTCAAGTTCCTCAAGCTCCTAATGATGAGGGAGCTATGACAAATGTGGAAATAAGGACGGCTCTCCAAACATTGACTCATGCTTTAATGGCTCAAGTCACTAGGGATGCTAAAGCTCAAGTGAACCCCAATACAAGTACAACCGCTTCAAGAATAAGGGATTTCACAAGAATGAATCCCCCTATGTTCTATGGCTCCAAAGTGGATGAAGACCCTCAAGGGTTTATTGATGAAGTGTTTAAGGTGCTTGATGCTATGGGAGTGTCTCCACAAGAGAAGGCGGAACTATCCGCCTACCAATTGAAGGACGTGGCTCAAGTTTGGTATGAGCAATGGTAGGATGAGAGACCCGTAAGAGCGGGCCCGGTAGATTGGGGATTGTTCAAGTCGGCCTTCCTTGATAGGTTCTTCCCCCTAAAGTTAAGGGAACGAAAGATGCAAGAATTCATCAACCTTTGCCAAGGAGGTATGAGTGTGAAGGAGTATAGCCTTAAGTTCACCCAATTGTCTAAGTATGACCCCACCTTAGTGGCGGACTCTAGGGCAAAGATGAACTAATTTGTTATGGGGATATCCGACTTGGTAGTCAATGAATGTCGTTCGGCAATGCTCATCCCAAGTATGAATATTTCACGTATTATGGTTCATGCCGAACAAATTAAGGAACAAAAGCTCAAGCAAATGATAGGGAAGTGAAGAAGGCAAGGACTGATGATGAGAATTCTTCCAAGGGTAAATTTGAGAGTCAAGGTAGACCAAGGTTCAAGAAGAGATTCTCCAACCAAGGCTCCTCTAGCACTCTGAGGGTCAACAAAGATAAGGTTTCTAACCCTAATCCACAATGAGGTAATAGTGGTGGTTCTTATGTTGATAGGCTAAATTGTGCAAAGTGTGGTAAGAAGCATGGCGGTAAGTGCCTAGTTGGCACGGATGGTTTCTATGGTTGTGGGAAGAGTGGACATTTGATGAGAGATTGTCCCATGCTAAAGGTTCAAGGGAGAGAGGGAAATCAAGTCCCTCCTAGTGGCTCAAATTTTGATGCTCCCAAGAAAAATCGTTTTGATACTCTTCAAACCCGAGGTGACCAAGAGAGCTCCCCGGATGTTGTAACGGGTATATTGCAAGTCTTTTCCATTGATGTTTATGCATTGTTAGACCCCGGTGTCACCTTGTCATTTGTTACGCCTTTTGTGGCTATGAAATTTGAAATGCTCCCCGATGTGTTAGAACAACCTTTTTCGGTATCTACCTCGGTTGGTGAATCGGTAATGGAAAAAAGAGTCTATAGGAGTTCTCCTATTTCTTTGTCTCATAAAGTCACTTTGGTTGATTTGGTAGAATTAGATATGCTTGATTTTGATGTAATTTTGGGAATGGATTGGTTGCATGCATGTTATGCTTCAATAGATTGTAGGATCCGGGTGGTCAAATTTCAATTTCCAAAAGAGCCAATTTTAGAGTGGAAATGGGGGAATTCTATTCCTAGAGGTCAATTTGTTTCATGTCTAAAAGCTAGGAAAATGATCTCCATGGGGTGCATGTATCTTATTGTTAGGGTTATGGATATTAAGTCCAAGGTCCCTTCTTTAGAATCGGTCCCCGTGGTGAGTGAGTTTCCGAAAGTCATTCTCGATGACTTGCCCAGAATTCCTCCCGAACGGGAAATAGACTTTGGCATTGATCTTTTGCTGGATACACAACTCATATCCATCCTTCCCTATAGAATGCTCCGGCCGAATTGAAAGAGTTGAAGGAACAACTCAAAGACTTGTTAGACAAGGGTTTTATTCAACCAAGCATATCTCCATGGGGTGCTCCGATATTGTTTGTGAAAAAGAAAGATGGGTCCCTTAGAATGTGTATAGACTACCGCCAATTGAACAAGGTGACTATAAAGAATAAGTTTCCCCTTCCTAGAATTGACGACTTGTTTGATCAACTTCAAGGGGCTAACTATTTCTCCAAGATAGATCTTCGTTCGGGTTACCATCAACTAAGGGTAAGAGGGGTTGACATTCCTAAGACGGCCTTCCGAACAAGATATGGTCACTATGAGTTCCTAGTAATGTCCTTTGGTCTAACAAATGCCCCGGCGGCATTCATGGACCTAATGAATAGAGTTTTTAGGCACGTTCTTGATATGTTTGTGATAGTGTTTATTGACGACATTTTGATCTACTCAAAGAGTGAAAATGAGCACATGAACCATTTGAGAATTGTATTGCAAGTTCTTAAAGACCACCAATTACATGCAAAGTTAGTAAATGTGAGTTTTGGCTAAGGTCCGTAGCCTTCCTTAGTTATATTGTGACGTGCAAGGGTATTGAGGTAGATCCTAAGAAGACGGATGTGGTCAAAGGTTGGCCTAGACCTCTAACTCCTACCGATATTAGAAGTTTTTTGGGTTTGGCCGGTTACTATAGGAGGTTTGTTGAGGGCTTTTCCTCCATTGCTTCTCCGTTGACTGCTTTGACTCAAAAGAAGGCTAAGTTTTTGTGGTCGGAGGCTTGTGAGAAAAGCTTCCAAGAGTTGAAAGATACACTTACTTCCGTTCCGGTGTTGACCTTACTGGAGGGTACCGATGGTTTTGTTGTTTATTGTGACGCCTCTAGAGTGGGTTTGGGATGTGTCCTTATGCAACATGGTAAAGTAATTGCCTATGCTTCAAGGCAACTCAAGATACATGAAAAGAATTATCCAACTCATGATCTCGAATTAACGGCGGTGGTATTTGCCTTGAAAATATGGAGGCACTACCTATATGGGGTCTATGTAGATGTTTTCACCGACCACAAGAGTCTTCAATATGTGTTTACCTAAAACGACTTGAATCTCCGACAAAGAAGATGGTTAGAGCTTTTAAAGGATTATGACATGAGTGTCCTTCACTACCCCGACAAAGCCAATGTAGTTGTGGATGCCCTAAGTCGAATGTCCATGGGTAGTGTGGCTCATGTAGAAGATGAGAAGAAGGAATTGGTTCGTGATGTGCATAGGTTGGCCCGGTTAGGTGTCCAACTAGTGGATTCCACCAAGGGTGGTGTCATGGTCCATCATAGTTCCAAATAGTCTTTTGTTGTAGATGTAAAGTCTGAGCAACATCTTGATCCTATCTTGATGGAGTTGAAAGGATCGGTGCTTGGGAAATCCGTGGAGGCTTTCTCCCAAGGGGGAGATGGGGTGCTTAGGTACCAAGGCGAGAGTAAGAGAAAGTGACATCCCTAAGACAACATTCAGGACCTGTTATGGTCATTATGAGTTACTAGTCATGTCTTTTGGTCTGAATAATACTCTTGAAGTGTTCATGGACCTTTTAAACAAAGTGTTTAAGCCTTATCTTTATATGTTTGTTATCATTTTCATTGATGATATTCTAATCTATTCGAGGAATGAGGAAGACCATGCTAGTCATCTCAGAGTAGTTCTCCAAATTCTGAAGGATAGAGAGTTATATGTCAAATTCTCTAAGTGTGAATTTTGGCTTGAGTAGTGGCATTCTTAGGCCACATTATTTCTCGTGATGGAATTTGAGTTGACACTCAGAAAATAGAGGCAGTGCAAAACTAACCGAGACCCACATCTGATTAATATTGGTGGTGACCTACATTAAAATTGATTGAGTTTTCCATAATATAACATTTGCATTCAAAAGCATTAACAAAAATTTTTTTTTTTTTAATAAAATAAGCTGCAAAACGCAGAAACCATGCGCCCCTTAAGGCGCATGGCGATCGAGCCTTGCAAGGCTAAAGGCTGTTGTGCCTTACAAGGCACATTGATTTCCACATTTTGCGGCGCGCAACCTAATCTAGACTAATTGAAACGGTGTTTAAATTTGTTGCCCTTTTGGTTTGATAATCAATTTTGTTGCCCTTTTTGCTCCGGACTCGATGATCGGGGGTCTTGTCCCGACATCCCTCATCGTATTAGAGGCTTCATAGTATGATAGACAGTAGTTCATGAGTCTTTTTCATTCCTTTTGTTAAATGTTTGAGACTTTAGTTGCCCTTGTGGCCAGTTTGAATATTTTAAATGTTCTAAGTATTTGAGATTATTTAGTTAAGGTTTTCTTTAAGTTTATCTCTTATTGAGTAAGTCTTCTGCTGAGAGTTGAGACAGGCCAAGGGTTCGCTTGGGACTAGCAATGGTTCCCGAGTGCCGGACACATCTAGGGTTTAGGCTCGGGGCATGACAGTTGAGCTCAACGTCATCTCATCCTAGAGCCATAGTTTGGTGCCACGTGTCAAACGATGTGGCATGCTAAGTCAAATAAAGAAGTCAATAGGATCATGTCATGTGTCAAAAGAACAAGCCCACTTCCTAAAGCTCATATGTCATGTTGCTTAAATCTAATTTGTCGAAGGGAAACTTGTTTTCATCATAAGTCCTCTATTTCAAAACTATAAACAAGAGTCCTCGTAATTTAGAAAAAAACCAAGAATTCTAACAAGAAGCTAGAAAGATCTTGTGGATCAAAGACCGCAAATTTCTTTACAAGCTACAAGTTCAAGAATTCAAACATTCTAGTTCAAAAATGATCATGATCAAGACCACCAAATTTTTAAAAAAACAAGCTCCAAAGCCCATGAATCCAAGTAAAACTAAAGATCAAGATTATGAAGTTCAAGCACATATCAAGTTCATCAAATCCACAAATCAAGATCAAGACTACACTATTCATGAATAAGCTCGAAGCCCTTGAATTCAAGAATAAGTTAAGGTCAAGATCAAGATATATTTCAAGTTCATCAAAGATTCAAGAACAAGTTTAAAAGCTCTTAAATCCAAGATCAAATTCAAGTAATAATTCAATATGAAGCTCAAAAGCCCTTGAATCCAAGATCAATTTCAAGTTCATGAAAGATTCAAGATCAAGCTTAGAAGCCCTTGAATCCAAGATCAATTTCCAGTTCATGAAAGATTCAAGATCAAGCTTAGAAGCCCTTGAATCCAAGATCAATTTCAAGTTCATGAAAGATTCAAGATCAAGCTTAGAAGCCCTTGAATCCAAGATCAAGTTCAAGAACAAATTCAAGATTCAAGATAAAGCTCAAGAGCCCTTGAATTTATATATGAAAAGACGAATCTAATGAATAATAAAGATTGTAAAACTCATATTCAGATATCAATAAATACGATTGTCGTATTATTTCGGTCTTGATTATTATTTTCTCGACATGAATCTTATTATTTACAAATTCTGGCACTCCCAGTGGGACAATATCTGACTCTCATCTCAACTTTTAAGGCTTCAAAGCATATAAAAATGACTTCCACTATAGAAGAACAACTAGCAAGCTTGACAAAATCAATTGAAGGCTTGACAAAGCTTGCAAACGAACAAGATGCTAGACTTTCAAAACTGACAAATAAAATGGATAACATGATTGAGAGAAGATAAAGTCAAGCACCTATGAAGCTTCCTAGAATTCAAGAAAAAGTGGAGTCTTGCATAAAGCAAATAAAGATCAAAGAGATTTATCCCTCTACTGAAGGTTTGATTCCTATTGATCAATTGAAAGACTTTATCATAGAGGCTATCACAGACAATTCTGAGTCCTCGTCCAAATTTTCTCTCACATATGCAAAGTTGTATACACAAATGATTGATACTTGGAAATACCTAAGGGCTATCAACGTCCTAAGCTCCAACAATTTGATGGCAAAGGAAATCCCAAACAACATATAGCACACTTTATCAAGACTTGCAATGATGTTGGGATGTATGGTGATTATCTCGTCAGATAATTCGTTCGATCTATTAAAGAAAGTTTCGTTGATTGGTCCATTGATCTCGAACCTGGTTCTATTGATTTTTTGGAGCACTTAGACTAAGAATTCCTTAATCATTTCTATAGAACAAGATGTATCGTTAGTATGATTGAACTTACAAAGGCTCGCCAACGTGAAGATGAGCTAGTTGTTGACTTTATCAATCACAAGAGAAGTTTGAGCCTCAACTTCAACAATCGTCTTAGTGAAACTTCTAGCATTGAAATGTGCATTCAAGGCATGCATTGGGGTCTTCACTATATATTGAAAGGATTAAAACCCAATACATTCGAAGAGTTAGCAACTCATGCACATGACATGGAATCAAGTATGACTATAAGAGGAGATCAACAATCTCCTATATGTGGGCCTTACGAAGATGAAGATCTAGAAATCCTCCAAAGTGGGGGCAAGTCTGCATCCGAAGATGACTTTGAGGAGTCATTATATATCTCGGCGCTCCTTAACGCATGGGCTCAAACTGTATGATACAATGCTCATCATCACATGACCATAAATTGCAAGTTATAATGTTCCTAGTTGCATGAGACTAAATGTTCTAATTGGGTAAGATACTTCAAGTCCAGTCTTTAAAAGATAAAATATCTCAACAAGATTTGAAGAAGGGGGCATTTGTAATCATTTAAAATCTATTAAATATAAATTTATAAAATAATTCGGATTATATTAAATTCATGAATATATTGGTCCATATAAATATTATGATTAATATAATTGGGTCAATTATTTAAAGTCCAATAAATATAGATTTAATTAAAGTTCGAATTAATTGATTTGGGCTACAATAGATGAGCCCAGTTTGTTGAGCCCAATATCATCTCATTCTAGAGGCTCAGTTTGGTGCCACATGTCAAATGATGTGGCACGTCAAGTCAAACAAAAAAAATCAATAGGATCATGTCAATTGTCAAAATGAAAAGCCTACTTTGTAAAGCCCATGTGAGATGTCACTTAAATCTATTTGGACGAAGGAAAACATGTTCTAATCATAACTCCTCTATTCCACAACTATAAATAAGGGTCCTCATTATTCGGAAAAAAACCCCAAGAATTCTAATAAGAAGCTATAGAGAGGTTGTAGATCAACAGTCGTAGATTTCTCTACAAGCTACAAGTTCTAAAATCCAAGCATTCGAGTTCAAGAATGATCAAGATCAAGACCATCGAATTCAAGAACAAATTCCAAAGCCCTTGAATCCAAGTAAAAGTCAAGATCAAGACCATCAAGTTCAAGCCCCTATCAAGTTCAACAAATCCATAAATTAAGATCACGACTACAAGATTCAACAAAAAGCTCGAACCCCTTGAATTCAATTCTAAGTCAAGATCAAGATATATTTCAAGTTCATCGAAGGTTGAAGAAAAAGCTCTAAAGCCCTTGAAATTAAGTATGAGTCAAGATCAAGATCAAGATATATTTTTAAGTTCATCAAATATTCAAGAATAAGCTCCAAAGCCCTTGAATCCAAGATCAATTTCAAGAACAAATTCAAAATTCAAGATCAAGCTCATAAGCCCTTGAATCCAAGATCAAGTTTGAGTTCAACAAAGATTCAAGAACAAGCCTAGAAGCCCTTGAATCCATGATCAAGAACAAATTCAAGATTCAAGATCAAGCTCAGGATCCCTTAAATTTATATCTGAAAGGACAAATAAGAGGAATAATAGATATTGTAATACTCATATTCTAAAATCAATAAATACGATTGTTGCATTATTTTTCAGCCTTGATTATTATTTTATCAATGTGAATTTTACTATCTAAAACATTCTAACTGACACATCACACACCACACCCTTACCACAGGACCAAAGTCGGGGGTTGATAAATGTGTATTTAGTTTATAATGATGGTAACAGATGTAATATCAAGCAACCCCAATTGAAAGAGGTATCACTACATCAAAAGATATATTTTGTTGCAATAGATCTTCCTAACATTGTCGTAAAAATATTTAGCGGCAATTGAGTTAATGTCATTACATCCACAGTCGCTAAGGTCTTTAGCAACATTTATAGAGAGTTATGATTATAAATAATCATATTTATTATTGCTGCTTTATATATATATTGATTGATTACCTGAACTAACATCAATGGACAACCAATAATCCCATCAGATCTTGGCTCATTATATAATAGCTCTTCAAAGTATGTATGGGCATAGTGGTATTATAGAGTCTCCTAATTTCTCAAGCTCCACATTAGCATCGGCTTCAATAAACATGATTCCTTCACTATTACAATTTACCCTGAGCTTCCTATTAGGTCCTTCAACTATCCTACCAGCTAATGGATAGTAAAACACAAGTGTATTCGATAATCCATCTTTTATGATCTTTGCAGGATCTTTCCCTTCCATTGAAGAATTATATTTGTAAAACATCAATATCGGCATTTGAAAACAAAGACTTTCTTGATCATCTTATTTCTTCTCAATGAAATCACAAAAATGCTGGGAATAATTGCCATGGTATATATAGCAATTTGAGAAAGTGTCATTTTTGAGTTAGAATTTTGGAAAGGTAGTGCAAAAGGAATTATTGGGTAAAAGTTGGCATAGATATATTTTCTTTTCTTGAGAATTACTTTACAAAACACAATTTATTTATATATTCAAGTTCATACTGCTTGACACTTGTTCAATTTAATTAGTGTGCCAAAAGTCAAAACATATTTCAACTTTTACCAGAAAAACTATATATTAGGTTTGCCAGAGCGAACTCCAACTTTCTATTTAGGTTTGAGTCCACTAGGAATTCATACTATGATTGCACCATTGTATAATATTTTTATGTCTTAATTTATGTAATATATTTTGCTTTTGTCACGATCCAAAAATGGACGTAATGACACTTGTCTTTTCCCACCAAGACAAGCCAACCTCAACCCAACAAAAATGAAAGAAAAGCGAAAAATAGTAAAAACAAGAACAAGATAAAGGGTGTGTTTGGTAACTGTTTTCCAATTTTCTCACATTTGGTTGGGTAAAATATTTTGGAAAATGTTTTCCAAATCAACTCATTTTCCTCAAATTCAAGGAAAATGACTTCCTTTCAAAAATTAAGGAAAAGATTTTTCAAATCTTTCCTCCAACTTCAAATTACAATTTTTTGTTGAAAAAATCAATTTTTTTTTGTTGAAAATAAATAAATTTAGAGCTTATTTTAAAAAATATATTTTTCAACTTTAATTTTTTTATTTTTTCACCCCACACTCACCCCGACCCTCCCCCCTCCCGCCAGCCCCCTACCACCCCCCCACCCCCCTAAAAAAAGAAATTTAAAGTTTGTTTTTAAAAAATATTTCAATTTCAAAATTTTATTTTCATCCCACCCCTACCCGTGACCCCCCACTAGCCCCCCTACCAGCCCCCACCCCCAAAAT
>JAJOOR010009115.1:0-20304 GCA_036250505.1 Solanum acaule
CACTAATTCCTAGGACTCAGGAAGGTAGTGGTATTGTTGGAAAAAGACTATATAGGATGCTATTAATAAGTACTAGTCTGCTACCCAGTGAAAGATAGAGCCTCTTCCAGTTTAATAGTCTCCTCTCCACCTTCTCTAACTCCATTCCTCTGTGCTGTCCCTTTATATTTGGTCATTAGAGAACTCTCTGTCCTTGGGAAATGGGTAGTTCATGAATTCTGTATCACACCATTTCAGCCAGTGAATGTATGTTGTGAATTTCATTGACTGGGAAGAACAAAGTTTGGTTCATGCTGATTCTGAGACCAGGAACTCGCAAAGGCATATCAAATGACTCTTAGGTGCATCAGTTGCCTCTCTTCAGCATAATATGATGTTATCATGCATAAAATACGGGGTAATGAGTACATTTTGTTGGTCTACTGGCTCCACATTTTCCTTCCCTTTTCTACGTCCACTTCCAGCATATTTCTAAGTCCCTCAATGGCCAAATTAATTTTTTGGCTGGACAAAAAGGGAGATAGGTGGTCAATGAAGTGGGCTGAGCACCATGAGGTCTCAGGTTCAGAGACAAAAGCACTAGGTGATTTCTTCTCATATGTTCTAGTGTAGTTGTTGCTGGTGGGAGGTGCAAGACTGTAAGGTATCCGTGGAATTAGTCGAGGTCTGCGAAAACTGGCCTATACACCACGGTTATCCCAAAAAAGGGGAGATAAGTGATCAACACTTTTGTGAACAAAGAGGGAGATGATCACCTTGTGCCAAGCCTCTTTTGGAGGGGATATGACCACATATGGTACAATGTTCCAGGTGGTTGTCAATCAATCTATGATTGACAACTTCCATGCTATTGTTTCTCACTTGAAATTTTGTCCAAAAGTGTACTGATGTTGATATTCAATAGCAGGAAAGTATATCTATTATGGAAACATGCTTTATTTGAAACTCTGATTGCTGAGCAAGAGAGACACCTCCCATTTAAAATGCTTTATAATATTTTAGTCATCATTTGTTTGAAACAGAAACAGCCTCTCTATCTCTACGAGGTAGTTGTAAGGTCTGCGTACACTCTACCCTCCCTTGACCCCACATGTGGGATTCCACTAGGTATGTTGTTGTATTTGTTTGAAACAGAAACTTCTTCAATTTGAATGCTCTTAGTATTTTTGTTTTATCTTTGTTAAGTCTTCTTTTCAGTTGACGTGAATCTATGTTTGGTTTTGTTTGTTCGTCTGCCTAGGTTTGATTATTTGCTTCATACATTCTTCATTTTTGTCTCCCAAGTCTAGGTCTTGAAGGACACAATAGGTCCATAGCACAACAACTATGGCCTGCAACAATCTAAAGTTCTTTTTTTTTTCTATGCTGTCCACTTTTAGGTATTCACAGTACAAGAAAATGAGGGAGGCAATTGACAAGTATGAGGGTGGTTTGGAAGCTTTTTCTCGTGGTTATGAAAAAATGGGTTTCACTCGTAGGTAATAACTGCTTTATTCTTTTTTCTTTTTTTTTCTGAAGGTAATCGAGACCGGCTGCAAACCTTGTCAAACACTTCATGCCATAATGTGATTCTGTCATGCCAATTTGGTACTTTGTTGACCCACTCCCATACCTATACAATGTGATACAGAGGATTTAAAAGGTGATTAGAGGTTGTTATAACTGTGGGAAAAAAAAAGAGAAATTGATTATGCTTGTATTTGGAGACATGCATATAGCAGCGAGTAATTCTTGACATGTTCAGCCTTCCTAAAAATAGGTGTTATCTAGTTCCTATCATTCTTTAAATATCATCTATTGTTGAAAGTTTTTCTTGAGTATCTCGTACTTCCCTCCTGTGTTAATTACTCGAATATGAAAAGGATGCTATCCCACGAAGGTCTTACATTGACTAAATTTAAAAGAAGGCATGTTATATACTCCCTCCACCCCATTCCATGTGGCACCCCCTTTCCTATTTAGTCCGTCCCAAAAAGGATGTCATTTTACTATAATTAGAAATAGTTATCTTTAAAATTTCCCTTTTACCCTTAATGAAATGATTATTTTACACCACAAGTTTCAGAAGTCCTCATTTTTTCGTAAACACCGTGCCAAGTCAAATGGTGCCACATAAAATGGGACAGAGGGAGTATTGGAATTTGAAGTACATATCTCGAACAACTGGAGTGAATCCTGGGAAGTGACCTTCCAAAGCTAATGTAACACCTGATTGTTGGAGAAGAATCTATATAATTCAGTGATATAGTTTTCCCTTTATTGTTGAATCGTTTACTTTCCTTTTTTATCTTCCTTGGATTGTTTGAACGTTATATATTGTAGATGCTCCTCCTTTCCCTTTGTAAGTTTGCTCTCCTCAGAGGGACTGAAGTACCTCATTCTGACCGCCTATGAACTTTGTTGCCAGTGCTACAGGTATCACTTACCGTGAGTGGGCTCCTGGTGCCCAGGTTAGTGTTTCATTTCTTGTTTTCTTTTAGATTCCCTATGATAAAAATCCTCTACATTAATCCATGTCCTCCATAATCCTTAACTGTGCGGGGTGTGGTCCAATTGATGCCAAAGAGACAAAAAAACATGCTCCATAATTCCGAGGCCACCTCACAACAAATAAAAAGGTGTCTGGGGGTTTCAGCCTCTTTTTTGCACATATAGCATCTGTTTGGGAACTGGATTTTTCTTTTCTTTATGTTGTCTTGGGTGAGACATGCCTCATATAGAGCTGGACTGTCCAGGTAAAAAAAGCGACCTTAGGAAGTAGCTTGGTCGAAAACTTTCTTTCTCTTTATGGATAACCAATTCATTTTCAAATATTGTTGGGAGACTTAACCAAGAAATGGGTCAAAAAAATGGAAAGATCGGAACATGGTAATACATCTGATACCAATATGGACTACCTATATCAATTGTTGTGCTTTCTGAAATTGCATGCGCATACAAGGGTTCAAGTTTCGATCGATATTTGCAGAGTTGACTGTCCCTCTCGAAAACAAAGATTTGAAGTGGTCTATCATTTACTGAGTATTCGGTATAACTCACGTATTCGTGTACAAACTTTTTCTGTTAGCAAGTAAAGTATCTAATTTGGCATGTAAGAATTAGCTCGCAGGATACCTAGAGGACTAATCGACTTAAAATCAGCCAACTAAGTACAAATTTGTCTCAAGGAATGAAGGCATTATATTTTGACCTGGCTTGTGTTCTGCCAGTATAGGTACCTATAACAGCAAACCGAGTAGTTTGTCTTTTGGTTAATGGGTCCTTCTATCAGAATAAAAATTGTTTCTAGATATTTATGAAGTCAGATGTGTTCAGAATCAGTATGTTAATTTTCATCAAGGAAACTTCTAAAAGATAGGAGAATCCGTTCGGCAACACATAGTTGTTGGGTTTATGATAGAACATTTTTCTACCAAAGCTGCACATTCTGACGTTTTGTGTAAACTGATTACTAGAAAAATAAAGTTTAGGTGCAGTATATGTTAAATGAGAGACAGATAATTTAAAATAACCTGGAAAGTCATTGGTGGTCTCTACTTTTGTGTCCGTCAGTTATACCAACTTCTGTATTTTGTTCATGATAATATAGGTTTGTTGAAAGTCTGATTGCATGTATATCCTCTCCGTTCTTTTGCAGTCAGCTTCCCTCATTGGAGATTTCAACAATTGGGACGCAAATGCTGACATTATGACTCGGGTATGTCCCCCATAGTACATACCCAAGTGCTTCTGTTTCCATTTCTGAAGCTTTGTGTTCTCTTCATTCAATTGTCTTTTCTATTCCTTTCACAGTTTCTATCAAATTGCTCAAATTCTTAGTTCTGTTTACCTTTCATTTACCCCCTTTTTGATTGAGTTGTATTGGCACGTGATCCCCTTTTCAAATTTGCATGTTACAAGAAAGTCTTTGCAAGAAATGTGGATTTCTTAAGATGTTAAAGTAATCTTTCTTGACTTGTTTCCAGTAATGTTAAGCTCTATGCAGTGCTGGAATGTTGCATAAAACTAATTCATAGTCTATAAGCAGAATGAATTTGGTGTCTGGGAGATTTTTCTGCCAAATAATGTGGATGGTTCTCCTGCAATTCCTCACGGATCCAGAGTGAAGGTATGACTCATTTTCTACGGTGCTCTGATTGACTTTCAGGTTTCTTATGCCTTGGCTGTCGGTATCACTGTTTTCGACCTTTTCAGTTAAAATACTTATGCCAAAGCATGTTCAAGATTTTTTTTTTTAGTTTATATAGGTCTATTCACTTCTAAACCTGATAGCACCCCCTCCAATAGCTTATAGTCTATGTATGATCATGGTGGTTCTATGTAACTATTTGCTAATATTTGCTCTTAATATACTGAAATGTAGATACGTATGGACACTCCATCAGGTGTTAAGGATTCCATTCCTGCTTGGATCAACTACTCTTTACAGCTTCCTGATGAAATTCCATATAATGGAATATATTATGATCCACCCGAAGAGGTTACACTCTTTTCTCTGTTGTTGCTAATAGCCTAGAATGTTGTCTTGTATTTGATTCTGCATTTAAAGGAGCGTGGTGAATCCTATGTTACTCGGACTCTCAAATATGTCGTCGCCCCAGTGTCGGATCCTCCAAAAAATGCACTACTTTTGGAGAATCTGACATGCACTGGTCAACATTTTTGTAGAATTCAAGAGTCCAAGCAACATAGGGTGAATCTCACTTCCACATGGTAGCAGAGGAGGCAGATATCCTGGGTTCGAGCCTCAGTGCCACCTATTATCAAAAGAATTTTCTCGTACTGGACCTATGAAAATAAATTAGATGCACTTGTGAGGGGCATGTTGAAGTAAATTAAACTGTGCTCTTTCTAATAGCTCAAACTTTTAAGCGAGATGGTGACACTTCAATGTAATGGAAAATCTATAGTACTTTGAACTTATATGTGAAAAAACATACCAGAAAATTCACTCGTAAGTCGTAACTGTATTTAAGTCATCCATGTTTTTCTATTTAGATGGTAATTTATGTAATTGAAATGGCCAAATGGGTTTTACTGGAAATAAATAAAGATTGCTACCAAAAAACATAATTGTAGAGACGCGAGACAATCGGATTATGTAAGGAGTATGCTATCCATTTGTATAAATTTATTATGTAATTATTTATTTATTTTTGATAAGTAATATGAGATTTTATAAATATTTGATAAGTAATATGCATAACCATTTCTTCAGCTTCCTTATGGAACACATTTCAAGTTATCACTTCAAAGTGCAACCTTTGGACCTCGAGAAACACTAGAACAGCTTAGTTGTCGTAACTCAGAAGCCTCCCACATGAAGAGATTCTCTCTGAGCAATCATAAAGAGATTTGAGTGATCTTATTCTTAAGATTAGCTTATTCTCATATTTATTTAGCAAGAATTTGAGTGATAAGCTGGATGAATACTCACTTAGTACTGGTGGAGGTAGCATGTGTCCCGGTGGAATAGTTGAGGCGCATGCAAGTTGACCAGGACACCACCATCATAAAAAAGGAAAAAGGAGAAACTAAAAGTGATAAATAAGTATTGTGTGGCATAGATTTTTCAATACAAAAACTACAGAATATGTTGACTGGTTAACCTATGGATTGGAGTTAGTCCATGGAAAGCATAGATTAATAGTCTTGTACAGTGTTATCAAAAGCAAAAAGCGGAAATAACTCTAAGGTCCATTGAGGCTTTAAGTGCAAATAAAGTGTGGGCTTTAATGAAAAAGGCGCAAAGGGGGAGAAAATACAAATCTTATATGTTTAGTCAAAGACTAATAATCATAAGCATGAATGATTAATATATGAACAAAGAAATTGAAAACATATTACAATAAAGTGAAATATCAATTGTTAAGTGTTGCCTCTTCAGAAGAGGCTCATTGGTAAGGAAAAGTATGTCTTAGAACCTTGATGACAAGACTGAACCACACATTAAGCGAGGCGAAGCACTCAACACGTTTTGAGTCTCACTTCAAGGCTTAAGCGCGCCTTTGACAACACTGGTCTTGTTCTCTTTGTATATTAATTTAGTTGGTTTTGTTCATTAGCTTATTTGTTAGTGTTCTTGCATAGCAGTTTGTGAGTTAGAAGTTTTTTCTTTTCTTTCCTATGAAGTACTTGAATTCCCTTGCTAATTTCTGCATCCTCACAAATGCTATTTCATTTCTGTCTTTAGTTTTCGTTATTATGATTCATTTTCATTCCTTGTAGGAGAGGTATATCTTCCAACACCCACGGCCAAAGAAACCAAAGTCGCTGAGAATATATGAATCTCATATTGGAATGAGTAGTCCGGTGCGCACCCTTCCTCTTTCATGTAATTTATAATTTATGAATCTGAGTTCTATCTGTCATGACTGCCGTATCTGTGAACATTTAGTCATCAGAGCAGTTATTTCTCTAAAGTGGTTGTTGAAAGGTGAAGTGAAGTGATTACTGGTTAATTAAGGTTTTGCTGTGTGGTGTCCTGGATGTTAACTTTATGAACGAGATGTTAACTTTTTCTATTGATGTTCTAGAAATGGCATCTGAAGGTCCGTTTTCACATGCCAATAATGTCCTTTACGAAGAAATTATCTTCCACTATAAAAACACGACGGGATAGGGAGACTAGAACATACTGAAAATTGTCCTGTGCGAACCACTAGTATTTTTTACACTTTTTATTCTCCTATTGCTATTCTTTCTGTTTATATGACCTAGGGTTCGAGAACTAAAAAGGGCAGCCCGGTGCACTAAGTTCCCACTATGGGGTCTGTGGAAGGGCCAAACTACAAGGGTATATTGTGCGCAACCTTACCCTGCATTTCTGCAAGAGAGTGTTTACACAGCTCGAACCCGTGACGTCCTGGTCACATGGCAAGTAGCTTTACCAGTTAAGCCAAGACTCCAGTACGAGATACCTTTTCGCTGTACCAAGATTTTTTGAATATTTCCAGCTGTTTATATGGACTTCTTCATTTTTGTGATACTTTTGTAAATTAAAATGTTATGATACAAGAGCTGATTCCTCGTGCATATATATTATAGCTGAAAAATCTTATGCGCTTTGAATATTTGGACGCTTTGTCTTTATCTAAAAAGCAATAAAATAAAATATTTGGCCCCTTTTTCTATTCCTTGTTCTCCCAAGATACTGGGATAGGATTTACATGCTACATGCATTTTCGAGAAGCTTTTAGTTATTTTCTATCTCAATCTCCTTAAGTTTACTGTTTGTCTTAAGTATTGAGTGTGTGTTGTTATCCTCTTCCCTTATAGATTGTTCCATATTTGTCATTGCAGGAGCCTAAAATTAACTCATACGTGAATTTTAGAGATGAAGTTCTTCCTCGCATAAAAAAGCTTGGGTACAATGCAGTGCAAATTATGGCTATTCAAGAGCATTCTTATTATGCTAGTTTTGGGTAATTCTGATTTTTGCTGTTTGCATTTGTTTCCCTGCTTACTCTATATCTTCAGCAAGATGTCTTTCTCATCTAATCACTTAGGGCCACTAAGTGTTTAAACTGATAATTTTTAGTATTTCTAAAGGAACTCGTTATCCTTTTTTGTCGCAGTTATCATGTCACAAATTTTTTTGCACCAAGCAGCCGTTTTGGAACGCCCGACGACCTTAAGTCTTTGATTGATAAAGCTCATGAGCTAGGAATTGTTGTTCTCATGGACATTGTTCACAGGTATTAATTAATCTTTTACTATTGCAACTGTGTTTAGTGAAGCTATGGATGGGGTTTTTTGTTGTCATTTCTTGTTTTTGATTGTTGACGTCTAATTCATAAATGAAAGAAATGGTGCTTCATTCCAGAATCTAATCATAATAATGGTTAGCCTTTTCTTTACTGGCACTTATTTTCTATTGACATGCTTTACTTTGTCCTTAACTCACTGGAATTATGCAACCTTTTGCAGCCATGCATCAAATAATACTTTAGATGGACTGAACATGTTTGACGGCACAGATAGTTGTTACTTTCACTCTGGAGCTCGTGGTTATCATTGGATGTGGGATTCCCGCCTCTTTAACTATGGAAACTGGGAGGTACTTTCTTCCGTTGAAACAAGAGTCAGCCAGAACCTTGTGCCTCGTGTCAATGTGTGTGACAGAAAATATGTTTCTTGTTATAGGTACTTAGGTATCTTCTCTCAAATGCGAGATGGTGGTTGGATGAGTTCAAATTTGATGGATTTAGATTTGATGGTGTGACATCAATGATGTATACTCACCACGGATTATCGGTAAAGTTGACTTGACATAATTTTAATACTTAATTGTGTGATCACAAGTGGCAACTTTTAGACAACAAGGTGCCTAGTAACATCCAAATCAGGGAAAAAAGGAACCTAGTTTACCTTTATATCATTCTGTGGTCTCCAGTATTCTGCTAAATTACTTACCTAATACAGTTTAATTTCTATAGGTGGGATTCACTGGGAACTACGAGGAATACTTTGGACTCGCAACTGACGTGGATGCTGTTGTGTATCTGATGCTGGTCAACGATCTTATTCACGGGCTTTTCCCAGATGCAATTACCATTGGTGAAGATGTAAGTAGTTCTTGATCTTGACCTTATGGTACTCAATTGCTCTGAGATCATGAGTAAAATTCAAAGAGACCTCAATATGCTGAATTTATGATAATAGGATCATCAAGCTGGAGGATGCCATCAGCTAAAACCAATTTTTTACTTAAAACAAAAAAACAGCATGGAGAATCAATTTGGTTTTGACGTTAAGGCATACAAGTTTTTGTTCTAAGAGGAGTCTAGTTCACTTTTCAGAAAACTACTTGGAAAAGTTATTTTTTAGTGCCTCCTAACTGATCCAAATTCTTGTCTTCCTGAACCATGTTCAGAGTGAAATTTGAAGTTCCATTGTTCCCCCACCTCTAACATAGGTATAGATTTCCCAATGAATTCAAGTGGAATCTGGCATAGGAAGTAGAAGCAAACTTCTTCATTTGTAGAAAACCATGCATTTTGTAAGGTTCTCTACTTTGGACTTTTGGTACTTCTATATGCTTTTCAGTTTTCAGAGGTTCTTCTTTTATGAAAGAATTTTTTTTTTTTGATAACCTTATGAAAGATATATTTATAATCATTGCAAAATGCAAATTATGCAATGTGAAGAGAACGGACATTTTACTCTATATGGACTGTGACTCCTTATCTTCCCTTAATGCTTCTATTTTTTCTACTAATTTCAGGTTAGCGGAATGCCGGCGTTTTGTATTCCCGTTCAAGATGGGGGTGTTGGCTTTGACTATCGGCTGCATATGGCAATTGCTGATAAATGGATTGAGTTGCTCAAGTATGTTTCTAATCTTTATATACTTATCCCTGACATTATATAGATTTTTTTGATAAAGTAATTTATATGATTAATATATGGCTAGAGAACCTACAAATAATGTCACTGATGTTGATTTGAAGTTTGCAATAGATGTGGAGACTCAAGCACAAGCACTGAAACATTTTAATGTGGTCTGCACTGCGTATCTTGGTTGTTGTTCCTTGTACATTTTTCTTTCCTTGTCTAAGAGCTCCTTTTGTGGAGCCCTCATTCAACTCGTGAAGTTCTCTCATGAATGATGCAAGATAAGATTCTTAGTAACCAGTAATCTGAATCACTCAAGAGTCATCAGGATGCTTTCCGGGAAAAAACCACCTGCCTCAGCTCCTTTTGCCTTATTTTTTGTTCTCAATGGGCTGCAATTTTGATGGTGATGGTCCACTAATCCTGTACATGGATTCTTGCAATCAAGCCATCTTATTCCCTCTTTAGCACTAGCCAAAACCCGTATTTGATTACAATTTCTTGGTTCACATTTCAAAAAAAAATTCTAATCTAAAACCATCCGGGCCATTCCTATCGGAAGGCATAAGTTAAACAAAGGGACAAAAGTGGAGGAAGTTTGTTTACCTTGTATATGTAGGAAGCGTTTTTGTAATTTCTCAATGTCTGAGTGGTGTAGCATTTGGTTATTTGGAACTGGTACTAATTTTGAAGTATCTCTTAAGTGGGACAAAGATGCATGAACTCTTGTTGCGAGACAGTTTTAGAAAGATTATTCTCAGACTGTTTGTTCAACTTTAATCAGATGTTTTCAATGTTTACGCTATTATAAGTGAGAGTTATTCCATTGATGTGTTTCAATGTGCCCCAGTACGATGGCAGTACATGTCTGCTACTTGTTTGACTATATGCTCTATCTATATAGAACACAAAATACTCGCTTGCTCTCAGGATTTGCTCCTAGTTTTGTGTTTGACTTTTATAATTTCCAGCAGTTAATAATTATTTTTTTCTAACACTGTTTTTTACAGGAAACGGGATGAGGATTGGAGAGTGGGTGATATTGTTCATACACTGACAAATAGAAGATGGTTGGAAAAGTGTGTTTCATACGCTGAAAGTCATGATCAAGCTCTAGTCGGTGATAAAACTATAGCATTCTGGCTGATGGACAAGGTTATATACACTTGTTTTTTTGTGCGTTTCTCAGCAATCAAATTGAAACTTAAAATTGGGAATGCCACTTGAAGGAGAACTTTAATTCTGCATTAACTCATCCATTAATTTGAGGGAGAAGTCTACTTTCTTTCACCTACAAGTTCTATTAGACATTCTATAATTTCATGAAACTATCAGCTTAATTTCTGAACTAAATTTTCTCTAAGGATGTAACTATACATGAATCCACTGCTTTCTCCCTTTCAAAATTACTACCTATTTGTTTCTATAGTAATAATGTGTAAGCATGAATATCCCTTTCAAAGACTAGAGCTGTATGCTTTATTGATTTAGTTTATCAAGTTCTCATGTAATGCTTCACCCCCGCCCCCAACTATCATTTTCAGGATATGTATGATTTTATGGCTCTGGATAGACCGTCAACACCATTAATAGATCGTGGGATAGCATTGCACAAGATGATTAGGCTTGTAACTATGGGATTAGGAGGAGAAGGGTACCTAAATTTCATGGGAAATGAATTCGGCCACCCTGGTATAGATTGCTAACCCTCCTTTGCCATAAATCTTCTCTTGGCTGCTGTTGATCTTATACAATTTTCTTTCCTGGTATTCTTTATAGTACAGTAATACATTCATTAATGTTTTTCCAGAGTGGATTGATTTCCCTAGGGCTGAGCAACACCTCTCTGATGGCTCAGTAATTCCCGGAAACCAATTCAGTTATGATAAATGCAGACGGAGATTTGACCTGGTTAGCCCTTACACTGTTTCTTATCTAAGTTACTCCCTCCTTTTCAATTTGTTTGTCTGGTTTGACTTGACATGGAATTTAAGAAGGCAAAGAACACTTTGAATCTTGTGGTCTTAAATTAAAGATATGTAGAATGTATCAAAATGCCCTTTAATCTTGTGGTCTTAAACATGCTAGGTAGAAAGTTAGAATTAAAGAGTTGCCAAAAAAGGGAAGAGGCATTTTTTTTAAAATGGACTAAAAAGGAGAGTAAGACAAAACTGAAACGAAGGGAGTATATGATTTACCATTCTAGCTTTTTGGTGCATTGATATGGCGCTGATGCGAATACTCCCTCAGTTCCCAAAACAAATGATGGGGTTTAGAGTACGAGGGTCAAAATATACTTGGAACTTTTTTGCAGCATTATACCGTGTTCCTTTTTAACATTTTCAGTCTTAATCTTTGAGTCCTTATCCTTTGCTGGATCTTTAGGGAGATGCAGAATATTTAAGATACCATGGGTTGCAAGAATTTGACCGGGCTATGCAGTATCTTGAAGATAAATATGAGGTATATATTTATGTTGTTCCTGCTTTCTCAGTTTTGTGCTTCTCGATTTCCCGTACCAGTAGTTCTCATTTTTTTGGAGGAATTTCGGGTCTATGTTCTAAGCATCTTCATGTTGTGTCTTTTACTATCTATCTAAATACAGTTTGCTGAAAATGCTTGGCCATAAGCCATAATGATTCAGTCATTTACTGTGCTGATTGATGAGAATTACTTTCCAATTATGTTAGTCCAGTATGTGATATCATTGGGAAAATGCAGTTTAAGTTTTGAACTTGTAGAATTTTTTTGAAATAAAAAGTAGCAACCTGCCCTAATTACCAAAGTCTTAACCAGCCATAACTAGTCAATTGGTCTAACAGTCAGTTCAAGGTTATAAAATTCATAATCCTTACCTTGTAGCTTGAGCTTTTAGTTCTTTACCCTGTTTGGTGGTGGTGGTGGGTGGGTGGGTGGGTGGGGGGGACTTGGATTGAAAAGATGAAGTAGACAATTCCTTTTTTTTTGCTGCTGTTGGAGAAACAATTTGTCCGTCAGCCACAAAGCTAGCTCATGGAAAGAATGTAAAGAAAAGGGAAATTGGATCTAACTCAGCCGTAAAAACTAGCTCATGAGGTGAGGATTGTCCAAGACCATATAAATGAATAACATCCCATTCCATCATCCAATATGGACACAATTTGACGAACAAGCACAAGATTGAACAAATAACTCAACATCCATAAAAAATAAGAAGAATACAAATACATTGAATGACATGGTTTCATCACAATCTTAGATGAAAAACATAGCCATGTCTAGGAATATTCATGCACTTCTCAATTATAATGAAGGAACTAAGAAAAAACAGAAGAAAGTTGTCTGGAAAGGTCATCTTTTCAAGAATCTCCTTTCTTGCCTTCATTATTTTCTTGCTCTAAACTTTGTCAGCTTTGCGTTAATTGTGAAATTTCCTTATAGATGTCATGGAGCAAGTTGTGGCGCCTATGATGGTGCCCAAGCCTTCTGTTATCCTCCTATTGTGCTCCATTTGTGACTCTTCGCCTTCCGGCTCCACCCCTAGCTTGAACATCCTTCAAAACCTTAAAGGACCTTGTCACAGTGCAACCAAATCTCCAAGAAATCACCATTGAAGTGTCAAATAAAGGTTGATTGTATATTTTCACATGTGACATGCAATATCATCACAGAATAGACACATTTTACCTCCAAATGAAGCAAACACAGTATAGAACATCGTTAAAACTACCCGAATATGAGCATTACATCCGTCCATAGGCCCATCACCTAGTTTCAGAACAAAGGTTTAAAGATATCCTGGATTTACCAGTATAGTTAGCACTTCCTTTGTATGGAAAACCAGCTCATGGTGCATGTATGGATTTCTTTCACCATATATCAAGCACAGTTTGTGCGCAGATCTTTCAGAAGAACAAATAGAACAATGATTATCATAACACTCTTCCCTAGAATTTTAAAATGAACTTGTTAATTTGAGCTTACTGCACCTTAGAGCATGTTGAGGTTTCTGATTGTTCTTTACATATAGTTCTAGGCTTCCAGTTTCATTTTCAGACATGTAAATCCCCTAGGGCTTATTCCTCTTTTTCTTTAGGTTTCCCTGCTCATATCAGTTTTTAAATAACTGTGGTGTCCAGGCCAACTTTTGCATACCTTGACTAATTTTACGGGTCCTGCTACCTCCAACCAGCACAGGCTTGGACAAATGGGAAGAATCACTTGGTGGTTTTTTTTTCGTCCGTTGGGATTTGAACTTAGAACTTCATGGTTTTCAACAAACTTCGTTGACCATTAAGCCACATGCTTGGGTGCTCATATCTGTTCCACTTAGGTTGTCAAAGAATCTTCGAGCTGACTTTAAAACCTGATAATGACATTTAGAGAACATATGGAACAAAAAGTTATTTCAATCTCTTGGTAGTCATCTTTAGAAGACAAGCATGATGATAGTCTGATGTGTAGCTTTATTTGCTTCTGTGTTAATATATATTACTTTTGTGTAAAGAAGACTTTTGAATTTGCTTGTCTGGTTTTGACTTGAACCGTAGTTTAAGAATGTAAAGAAGACTTTTTGAATTTTATGGTTTTAAACTAAAGATATGTAGAATCTACCAAATTGCCCTTTAATCTTGTAGTCTTAAATGTGTCATGTGGAAAGTTGAAATTAAAGAGTTGCTAAAAAAGGAAAAGAAACATTCTTTTTGAAACAGACTAAAGAGAAAGACAGACAAAGAGATTGAAACTGAGGGAGTACTACTCTATTCACTATTCTTTTGTAATTTGTTCATATTTTGTACTTCTGTGTAATGGAATAATTTTTATCTATTTTTTCTCGCAGTTTATGACTTCAGAACACCAGTTCATATCACGAAAGGATGAAGGAGATAGGATGATTGTATTTGAAAGAGGAAACCTAGTTTTTGTCTTTAATTTTCACTGGACAAAAAGCTATTCAGACTATCGCATAGGCTGCCTGAAGCCTGGAAAATACAAGGTATGCTGAGTTGAAACCTTTCTTTTTTCCAAGTACGTTTACTCAATCTTTCATTTGAAATGGAAGTCATCACTTTTGTATTAGCGATACAACCAATTAGTTGACCTACATTAGAATGAACAATCAGAAAATGTTCTTTTGATTAATGAATCGTTACTGTTCCCCGTCTTGATCAAAACCATTCAATTCCCTTTTCCTTCTCTTTTATACCATCACCTTGGAACCTAAAATAAATCCAAGGACTTCTGTTCTTTGCAGTAGTGTATATAAATATGAAATGCGAAGTCTGAAATGCTGGTATTCGTTGACCGTTAGTTTGGCTCTTCCTATATCTTTGCTTGCGATAGCGAAATCACAGGATGATCAAGTGATAAATCAAGAATTGACACCTCACGGTATTACTTCCATATAAAATGGTAGAGCATCTCTACCTTCCAAGGTAGGGGTAAGGTCAGCGTATACACTATCCTCCCCAAAACTCACTTGTGGGATTACATTGTGTATGTTGTATAAAGTGGTAGACGGCTATGAGGTTTTGTTGGATGGTAGATAATATTAATGCAAATGTGAAGACTCAATTCAATTCAAAATCAGTACTTTCTTGGAAGGGTTGGAAAGCAAGAATTTTTCGTGTAACACTTTAGTGACAAACTCTATGCGCTCTAGTTCGGAGCTGGTCCATTTCCTGTATTTAACAAAAAGGGACATCGGGTTATCTCTCGAATTATGTGTCTTTTTGAAGTCCTTACTGTACGTGATTCTTAAGAACTTAATATCTTTCAGAATGTTGCCTTAGTTTCTTCATCAACTTCTTGATGTGCTCTATGAACTCGATTAATTTGATGTGATTTACTGCAAAATGTTGCGCCTCTAGGTTGTCTTGGACTCAGATGTTCCACTTTTTGGTGGCTTCGGGAGAATTGATCATAATGCCGAATATTTCACCTTCGTAAGTTAAAATCTCCCTTCGTTATTATCTCAGCCTGTGACTTTTAGTTTCGTTTCAGAAAGAATTTTCTAATATCTATACAATCTCATCTAAACAGGAAGGATGGTATGATGATCGTCCTCGTTCAATTATGGTGTATGCACCTAGTAGAACAGCAGTGGTCTATGCACTAGTAGACAAAGAAGAAGAAGAAGAAGAAGAAGTAGCAGTAGTAGAAGAAGTAGTAGTAGAAGAATGAACGAACTTGTGATCGCGTTGAAAGATTTGAACGCTACTTGGTCATCCACATAGAGCTTCTTGACGTATCTGGCAATATTGCATCAGTCTTGGCGGAATTTCATGTGACAAAAGGTTTGCAGTTCTTTCCACTATTAGTAGTGCAACGATATACGCAGAGATGAAGTGCTGAACAAACATATGTAAAATCGATGAATTTATGTCGAATGCTGGGACGGGCTTCAGCAGGTTTTGCTTAGTGAGTTCATATTGCGTTCTGTAAATTATCATCTCTTTATATGTACAGCCAACTAGAAATCAACTATGTGAGACCTAAAATACAATAACCATAAAATGGAAATAGAGCTGATCTAATGATGTTTTATTCGGCTCAAATTTGTCGACGTAGTCACCTGGTGCTTATTGCTAGTGGGAGATGATAGGTAGGTTACCTATGGAATAAGCCAAGGTGTGCCCAAGCTAGCCTAAACACCACGGTTATCAAAAAATCAAAGTTCTTAAATGAAGCCTAATGTAGGTTAAGTACTTGCTCTAGTAAACTGATCATTAAATAGATACATATAGGAGTATATTTTAAGAAAAAAGATCAATCTTTTCACATTCTTTTTGGGATGTCGTTGAACTGAAAGTTGACTCAAACATCATGATTATAATAAGAAAGTGTATATCCTTATCATCCACTTGTCATTTTCTCATTGGAAAAAGAAATTAGCAAAACCAAAATAATACAAGCATAGCTAATGCAATGCACCTTTGTAGTATGCTTTCAATACAAAAGATGGGAAAAAGTAACACAACAAAGAGTTGGACGTGCTTCCACTTGTCTAATTAAGTGCCAACATAACTAGCCTCCGACGTGGTGCCACGTGGCAAGTGATACAAAACGCTCATTGGCGATGAGTTGGACATCGATGACCTTAAAGCCTCGGCTAGTGGTCCACCCATCGATGCCACTTGGTTCGTTCCCCACATGGAACGTTCAACGTTATGAACTCGAGTACTAGAGTTATGTCTGTCTCCCGTAGAGAGCTTTAACGAGATGTCAGACGAGGGATTTCCGGGCATCGAAATGGAGAGGCTGGTGGCAGAAGCCATTGAAGTAGCATTTTCATTTTCTTCAACTTGTTGTCTAGGCCAATCATCAAAGAAATGGCGAAGGATTTGGCCATTGGATTTACTATCATTTTGGGCTTCCATTGGACCTTTTTTCTCAATTATAGATTTTGAAGGCCTACAGATCAAAACAAGAATTAACTTAAATAGTCGTCTAGTCAACGATATGTATAATCCATATGTAATGTGTATAATTGTATATAATCTATGTGTATATCGGACAAGAAAAGTAACCATGAATCCGATTAGCTATTTGTTAAGATCTCATAATACCCTATTACTATTTAATAGTTATCACGTATAGTTATTTTATATGTGACCTGATTGTATAAATATTTTTTACGCTATGCCTACATAAAACTTACACATTAGTACATAGGGGGACCTTTACAAATGCAGAGACAAAGAACAAGTGGATAGGGTGCAACTATGTATACTAAAGGCTAAAGCAAACTCAAGAAAAAAATCAAGAAAGTGGACCAAAGCAATCTTGAATGAGATTTTAACAATCACAAGAAAAAATTTCAGTAAGTGGACCCCTCCATGAGTGAAAAAATAAATAAATGTATATATGATTATGGAATTTGAAATAGATAAAGATAAAGCTATTTGATCAAGGTTTTAATTTAGATATTCTCTTCTCGTGACAACAACAATAACAGGTTCAGTGTAATTTCACTCAAAAGAATAGTCATAGACAAACCTTATTTCTACCTTTATAGGTAAAGAGGTTGTTTCTAATGTACACTCAACTCAAAATATATGTAATCAAAGCATGATAGGAGAAAAAAAGGGCAAAAAACAACAAGATAATCATAACAAATGAAATGACATGTAATAGTGAAAATTAGGAGAATATGATACTACGCTATGTGTATACTAACTAATACTATACTACAACACTCAATTATCTATTACTCTTTTATCCTTATTATCGAGATCCAAATCTTTCTATTTAGGTCATGTTCTCAGTAAGTTGAAGATATATTCTCCCTCTTGTGAGACAAGTATTAATCAACAATGTTTATGGTCGAGTTAGAAGTACTCATTCATCTTTAATTAGAGTTCTTAAGGTTCCAATCCTCAATATGGAATCATCTTTGTACGAGAACACTAAATCGTTAATATAGAACTTTCCAATGCAAATTCAGCTTTCATCGACTTTAATACATATATCAAATACCAAATAAAAAACCAAAACAATTTAATATTAGCTCCTCTCAGTAAGTGCCCCCCACCCTCCAAGAGTGAATAAAAGAAGGAATATTAGGAAAATGTGATAATGGAATTTGAAGTAGATAAAGATAAAGCTATTTGATGAAGATCTTAATTTATATATTCCCCCTTTTGGGAGACAACTATCAATCAAACATTATAACTTTGAGATGTCTCTTTGGAGGTGGTAGGGAAAAAGATAATGATGGGGTTAGAAGAGAATAATACACACACATAAATTAGTCCCTTTAGAATAAAGTTAAAAGAGTTCAATGTTTGTCATTGCATTATTGAACTTCTTGTCTCCCTCTTTTGCTTAAAGCCATTCATGTTTTTAATGGGAGACCAAAAAATAGTTGACAAAACTATTCGATATTTGTGTTGGTAGAAAGTAAGATATTTCATGAAATTTGTTAAAGTTTATGCAAACTGACTTGGACATCATAATTGTAAAAAAAGAAAAAGACCAATCATGTCGACTTTTGTTAAAAACCATCTGTGTTCTCGTTGAAAGTAAGAAAGAAACTAGATGATTTCTTCGCATGATCTGTTAAAGCTCTAGATATAAGATCATGTTTATTGTAAACAATTACTTGATGATTTAAAACATTATATATTATGGATGCACATAACTTAAACTCAACATTTCAAACAGGTATACCTTTGATTGAGGTGAAGTAGATCAATTGAATTTGCATGTCCAGATAAAGCAAATTGAGGAGTAACCCCGCCATGACTTGCCATGGCGGAGTTGACTTTAAGAACTTCACTACCGCCCCTGCTGCTCGTGGCTGCATTGCAGCCACGAGGGGCGGTGGTTGTGGGGATTTCCACTGGCTTTCTTGAACGGTTCTTACCACGATGGACGTGGCGTTCACAGTACTTATGTCCACTCACTACATCTCTTGAACATCTCCATTTCTTCCCATCAGTTCTCCTACACCTCCCTGGCTCTGGATCCATATTTGTTTTTCCCAAATACCCTGAGTGTAACACTTCATAATTTACAAAAGAAAAAAATGTTACTAACTTTTGGTTCTTGGCATTCATGTATGACTAGTGCTGAAGTCAAGAATTTCGTTAAGAGCATTCAAGATTTGATATATATATTTATATACATTATTTTTTATGTACATACACTTGGTATATCTTTCTAGATGCACCGTATACATTTCAAACCAAATATTGTTCATCTGACCACCCTTCATTGTTTACGACTTCGCCACTACATATATCATACAAAGTTCAAGAATATGTGATTATGTAGATAAAGTAAAAGTATACTAGTTTAGCACTTCTTATTGTTATGTATTCTCCATTTTGCACACCATTAGATCATTCAAAGGATATATAAACGAAATGCTTCTTAAAATATTAAAAATAAGATACGTTACCTACTACATGTCTACAATAGGTAAAAGTGACTTGATAGTGTAAAATCTGTTTACATTGACGGTATATAATTCTTAAACTCTGTAATAAACAATTCGAATTTGGAAAAAAAAAAAAAAAAACTTACTAGCTTGTTGATAATGATGATATTGTTGAGGCATATTATAATAAGGAGATGAATTGATGAGACTTTTTTTAATAAGATGAAGAAGTTCATGAGGAACAGGAGCACCAGCTAACATATGTTTGTAAATCAAAGCCTGTAGTTCAAGTTCTTGCCACTGAGCTAAGCTGAAGTAACCATTTCCCATACCTATAGTCCAAAACAAGAAGATAAAATAATTGTTAAGAATTCCCACATTGGAAAAAGGATAGGAATTTGGTCTCCTTATATGGAGTTGGACAATCTTCCCCTCGTAAGCTAGCTTTTGGGGTTGAATTAGGCCCAATTAGATCCATCTTTACAATAATTATGGATATGTTACGTAACAACAAAAAAGCTCTAAACTTTAACAGACACAAGGAGTGAAGAAGTCAGTAATTTCGTTAAAAGTGTCCAAATTCAATATTCATAGTTCAAATAATATGTGTGTGGTAAGAAATCTACTATATGTATATACAAAATGGTAATCCAAACTCATAAAGATCAAATCTTGAATACGTTTCTACGAATAAAAAAGCTTAAAACTTTAAGAGACACAAATCATAGAGAAGTCAGAAATTTCATTAAGGATGTAAAAAAATAATGTTTGATTCAACTGAATTCAATAATTTTGACTCACACTATATATATGTGTTAAAAGAAATCTACTATATAGATAGAAAAGTCACATTTCGAACTCATAAAATTTAAATCTTGAATCCGAACGTAGTAAGATAAAAGACAAAGGGAGTAAAGTAATAGTAGTATTTACTTACTGGGAAGTTTGGTGGTTGTAAGTGTTGAATCTGCAAATGCTGACAATTTATTGATAGGTTCAGATACAAACAATGGAAGAGCAAAAGAATCAGAATCAGAATGTGAATAACAAGAAGAAAAAGAGTCAAGATCAAGAACAAGTCTTGGTAACTTTGTTGATTTTTCTTC
>JAJOOR010009116.1:0-26975 GCA_036250505.1 Solanum acaule
AATGAAGAACAATGAATATACATATAAATAAGACAAAGATAAAAGAAGAACAAAAACAGATACAAAGAAAGTTGAAAGAATGGTTTTCCAACATCACAGTATTAGTATATATATAAATAGTTTCAATTTTGTAACCGTTTTTTTTAACTCATTTATTAGAAAGATTTGCAAACCGTGTGTTTGAATTCTTTTGAAATTTAAAATTTATTTTTAAAACTTTTTTTAAGAATTTAAACCGTTTATGTACTTTTTAGAAATCTGCTAAACAAATTCAGTTTTTTTTTTCAATACTACTTTTTTTAAAAAAAACAAAACCAGCATCCAAAAAAAAAAAAAAGCAGATTTAAAAGTTTTTTAAAAAACCGCTTTATACGATATTAAAAAGCAAATTTTTTATACGATATTAAAAATAAAATAAATTTTTTTGGTGATGACATTTGTCAGCATTTTTATATAAAAATAGATGACATTTTATCCGTGTTTATATAAATGCATTTAAAAAAAAGAAGGCATAAATTAGTTTTTTTTTTTTAAAATATATTAAATCTGTCCTAGATAGAATTTTTTTTAAAATTTGAATTTTGAATTTTTTAACTGATTTGAAGTGGAGTTTTATAACCAATTGATCTTTATTTGACATGTGTGTTTTTATTTCAAATTTTGAATTTAGAATATTTAATTAGTTATATAATATTTAATTATTTATTATTTAAAATTCTAAATTTTGTGGTGCTGACATGTGTCCTTTTTTCTTCTCCTATTATATATATATAGATTTTCCACCGATCATAATAATTTGAATTTCACCTTCACGCTCGTTACAAATTTTTATTCCTTCAAACTCATTATAAAACATTTGCATACTTATGAAATGCAATGTAGTGTAGTTAAAGGGTACTTTCAGAATGGTTTTGACAAATTATTAGGCACAATATTCATGTTCTTCATGCCTCTAACCACCACGTCTCTCCACACAAAATCTTAAAACTTAACATTACATTTCATCATGACCTATTGTTTTCTTTTCTTCTTTACTATTCTATTCTACATACATACGCTCTCTCATGTTTTTCTACCCTTTAATTGTTTGTGTTTGCTGTTTCGAATTTCAAATTAGCTATAACATCAACATTTATGGATTATTGAAGACAAGATTATTTTTGAGTTAATGGTTATGATTTATGCATATTGGGTTTTGGTTCAGGTATGAGGTAAAAAAATAAAATTCTACAATGTATTAAAGCTAGGTCTTGAAAAAACAATTTTTTTATTTGCATGACTTCCGTTGAGTTTCATTTATTAGGGTTTTGAAATTGTGATTTTTCATTTACTTTGTCTCTACTTTCTCTTTATATAATAATGACTTGGTGTTGATGGTTATATGATTTAATGATCTTTTACATCTCCTTTAATTTATTAAAATTTGGCTTAATATATAGGCTAATGTTGGTTTATGTGAAATTTTTATTTCTTTTTTCTTAAAGAAAAGATACATAAATAGATTAGGAATTAATTAAATACATTCAATAAAAAAAATTTACCGAATTAATTTCATTAAGAGAAATAGACATGAATACTTTTATAACATAATTTGCATAATCTTTTCACCAACCTTAATTATAAACAGAAAAAACAAAATTGTGTACAAAATTTTCATCCCTAATAAAAGAATATTTAACATTTCTCCATGAAATACCATCTGAAAATGATAAATATATTTAAGAAATTATTGATGCGATGTAGAGTTTAAATTGTCTACATTTTAAAATTAAATAGTTTAGCATGACAATAATTTTTTCATATTATCTTTCATATGAGCTTTTTTTTTAATAGTAGCCACAAGGGCAACAATACAGTCACATCAAAAAAAAAAAAAAAAAACTAAAAGGGCTGGTCCAATCGGATCAGTCCATACAAAGTGTATTTGACTTAATTTTCCATGGAAGGTAGAAAGCCATTTCTATGTACTAGATTAGGAAACTGGCATAGTTTCCTCTCTGATTATCTAGGTTTTTTCCACCCCTAGGTTTTCCAATATGGCGAAATGGGTATCTTGTTTCCTTATTCCTCGTGTTTGAGCTCTAAGCGGTTTTCATTTGGAGATAAATCTAGAACTTCTTTTTTTCCTTTGTTTTCAATTTTTTCCTATTATCATTTGATAAATTATTTTTCTCATGTTGATGAAGTTTATTTTTCTAAAATAATAATATGAATTAACTGAATTTTTTTTGTTTGAAAAAGTATTTCTTAAACACACTCAGTTTGTCACGACTCGAGACTATCCTGTAGTCGTAACACAGTGCTTAGAACCACAAGTGACCCAAGCTAACCCATGGCCTGGCATAACACTATGATTAATACAAATAGTAACTGAATATAACTTATGCAGAAGCTAAACTGAGATAAATCCAACACAACTTAGTAGTCAAAATAGAATTCATTTGAATAAATCATAAAGTTAAAACTACCATGTAACTGTCTAAAAGCCTTTACTATTGGGACAACCCTCGAACTAACTCTAACTATCTGAAACTAAAAGATTAACATAATGATACAACAATAGATCTTTTCCTTGAAAGATGAGGACTCACCAAGCTCAGTTGTTGAGATGAAATAACAATCGTACTGTTTGCGAGTTGGATACTGAGAGTATGAATCTATATTATAAGACAATATAGCGCAAAAGAGTGTGTGTGTAGTACTTTGAATATACAAAATATATATGAGATAGACACAATAATCTAACAAGCTAAACATGATAAATCTAAGATGTTGAACTGAATATAAAACTGAAACAAATTAGTTGATGCAATGACCAAGTAATAATTATAAGCATGTAACTAATCACCATTGTGCTGAGTAAACTAAAATAGAAGGTCATCAAATATCTGAGACTGAACTGTGGAAGATACTATTAATCGACATACTACATCTGAGCTAAACGGATTCCAACCTATATCCCAGTTGGAAGGGTGCTTTGCATTTTGCCAGGGTACGAACCTTATCTAATGTGCATCTGCTAAGCTAATGTCCAAAAAGGACTAAGGTGTCAGTCCTGGTCTGATGGGTGACCCTTAAAACCTACATTTTCACGTAGTACTGAGACTTAAGGATTGCTACTAAAGGTCTCAGTCTTAACTGACGGGTGAGTTTCATCCATATGTCTGCTTGGTGTTAAGTAATACTTCGAACTTAATTATACGAGTAAACCACATAATACTGATAATACTGGAAGCTCAATAATTGAAATATGAGACGAAAATATTAAATGTTTTATTTGAAATTATCATATACATGTGGAACTGAAAGATTGAAGGTACTACTTGTCATAATAAATTTTGTCATCCTAAATGAAGTATGTAATTTAAGCAACACAATTTTAAAGACATAGATTTTCCCTATTCGGAGGGCTTAAGAAAATAACCATATAAAAATATTGAATTTTAGGTACAAACATGTATTTATGGGCTATAGGTCACTTTCCTAATTTTCAAATTGAATTCTTTGCACTATACCTGTTCGTGCGAGATTCGGCCCCGACTCTTAGTCGGGTTTTTATTGCTAACTACCGCTTATTCTCTTGTCTTGTCTTGAGGATAAATTGAGTGTTATCATTGCATTATCAATTTTTATCTTCTCTTTTTATACTTCTTTAAAAATCATAGTTTTTTTTTTATTTAACTTCTATAATAAAACATAAATTTCGTCTAAAATAGAAAAATGAAAAAATATTGTTTGAGTAAATAAGTTAATGTTGTCCTATAATTTGACAAATGAACAACTTTTCTAAAAAAAAATTAGTTTGGACAAAATTTATAATGTAATAACCTTATAAACAGATTTTGATGCAAGTAATACAAAAATAATTAATAAAAATAAAGATATATTTCATAACAGTTTCTAAAAATGAAAGGTTAATAGAAGGAAAATCTCCTGGTAGTATGGAATGTTTGTAAAAAAGGTTAATAGTAGTAGACAATCGAAAAACCTCGTGGTAGGATTGAATGTCTAGCACGAGTGATGGCTACTAACAATATAGCAATGAGAGAACTACTACATGGCCTGCTCCACATAAACGGGTGAGACCTCAAAAATGGAACATTCCTGTCCAAGTATGTCCAGGACGAAAGAGGACCTATATCATTCGAGTTAACTAAAGCGCTAAAAAAAACTTCCTACAATGTACCTATATAAACAGAGCACTAAAGGACAAAGCCTCTTGAAGGCCTAGCCATAAGGGAGTCCTAACAACAAGCTTTGTATAACATTTTCTAATAAAAAACAATGTTGAAACCCCTCAACCAATAATTGAATTTACATGGTTTTTTTCACTAAAAGGCCCAAATAAAATAAAATACTTCATTTGGCGGTGACAGCATAATAGAATCCTCACATCGGACTATCTAAGCAACTTTGGAATAGAAATTAGTAAGCTATGCCATATATGCAACACTCCCGAAACGATCACCCACATATTCCTAAAATATGAGACAGTTAGGAAAATATGGCTAGGCTTGGGAGTTATATATGCAATAAATCATATTATAAATAATGGAGGGGGCGACTGGCTAGTTAGAATCACAGAACTAAGTTTTCCCCTTAGAAAAACATCATTAAATTGGCAGGAACCGTACCCTTTCTTCATATGGAACATTTGGAGGACAAGAATGAGAACCATCATAATAATATAAGTATGAAAACAAGCATTACAAAGACCATAACTCACTCCAGAGAATATCTTTCACTAACTGGCCCTCGAAAAGAAGCAATTATCCCAGAAACCACAAACATAAAATGGGAACCTCCAACAAAAGGATTCAAACTAAACACGGATCGTTCATCAATGGGTAACCCGGGGAGAGGAGGAATAGGGGGAGTAATTAGGAATATAAAGGGAGAAGGGGTATTAGGCTATATGAGCAACCTTTATGCTACAAATTCCTTAAAAGCAGAATTGACAGCACTACTAGAAGGAGTGGAGTTGGCATTGAACAACAACTTGACACCACTAGAAATCAACATCGACTGTGAGGATATAATTTCGCTCCTAGAGAATGACCACACCCAACTTACTCTAATATATTGTCTGATTGGAGGGTGCTAATCTAGAAGGGGAGGGGGGGGGGGGGACCCCAATTCAACATAGGTATCACGAAGCAAACAATGTGGCATATGCTTTAGAAAAGGATGGAACTAATATAATGCAGGTCAACTATATTTGCTACTTGGAAGTTCCACTGATGTTTGTCTTGGAAAAACTAGAGGCAGACATAGCGGGTACTTATTTTGTTAGGCTGACTAAAGCCCATACTAATCTAGACAAATGTATTATTAGTACTACTACTGCTCCAAATCCTTTATGGATAACTATAAAAGTAAATTACTAAAAATATTAGAAAGATTACCTATAAATATTTAGCATGTAATTACTAGAAGACATCGAAGATGAAGGTGTCCTAGCTAAGCATGCATGCACTCTTCAAAGTTACAAACCCTACTTTAGTGAAAGCGACCTTCCCATGGATGCTCTTGGCCCTTTGAAAATGAATTTTTTGATGTTAAGCCTAGTTAAAAACTCGAAACTTGAAGGTTTTTGGATTGATGTCCCCCTTCATATTTGTATTTATCTTTCGATTAATATGTAACACCCCGAAAATTTCTAAGATAAGACTTAAACCATTCTTCATTTGTGAATAAGATTTTACTGAGGGACTCATAATTATTCATAGATGTGAAGTTCAATTATTTAGTATTGGGAATGATTTTGGATATGAATTAAGGTCACTAGAATCCCCTAGCACAAAGTTTAGTTGAAAGCTTTCTTTCCAATTGAGTTTCACTATGAGATTTACTTGGGTCAACTTCAAATGACCATATCTTTTAACACATAATGAGTTAGGTGGCCCATGACCTACCAAATTTAAGGTATTTGTGTCCTCATTCCAACGCCGTGAAGTTTGCTTAATTTTGAGCTCGAAGTAAAAAGTTATATCCATTTGAATGAAGCCTTTCTAGTTAAGGCATCTGATTAGTTTTAGAAAAGGGTATTTTGGTCGTATCCTTTTTACCACTAGGCCTAGCACTTTTTTACCCACCCAATTAATGTTCTAATCAGATGCTAAACCATTCTTTGTCTTTCCTAAACACTTAGAAAAAAAAGAGAAGAGTTCAAGAGGAGAAAGAGCTAGGTTTTGAGGGTTCGTCAAGATCCCATCGATTTTCACCAAGAACATTGTTCTTTCCATGTATGTATGGCTTCTCACAGTGTTCGAATTGTTCTTCCTCACTTTATACATCTAATTCATCCATGAAATCGTTGTATCTAAATGATTCTTGAGTAGTTCTTGATTATAGTTCCATTCTTTAACAATGGAGGTTATGAGTTTCTTGGGTTGATGATCTTTAGTATGAGTTGTTTCTTAAAGGGATTATATGAAATTCGCTTGTAATTGTGTCGGGTTTGAGAAACAAGAAGATTTTAGGAGAAACTTCCCAATTCTAACCTAATTTGAAGCTTGATTTTTTTTAAAAAAAATTTCATCGCAGTCATTGGAAAAGGGCTGGGGTGGCGTGCCACCAGTACTCTAGGAGTGTTGGGGTGACGCGCCAGTAGTACACTCAAATCTAGCCCCAGTAATTAGGGGCGTGACGCGGTGTGCCACTAGTATGACAAGAGTGTTGTGGCAACGCGCCAGGAGTCACTGAGCCAATTTTTTCTTGTTTCATCCGGTGCATATTCCTTTAAGATTTGGCTATGTTTCACTTATTTTCATTATCTCCTAAAGGCTCCATTCCCCCTTGACAGTTCCTGTATGTTCTAATCACATGTCTTAATTTTCATTCAAAACTAAAGTGAGTTTAAGAGAAAAGTTCAAGAACTTTTATTGAGTTATTAGTACTGAGTTTCTATATTTTTATTGAGGTCCTTGAGTTGATTCGATCATGTCCATATTTCCGCATGAACCCTATAAATTGAGTATTCTTGAGATTAGTAGTATCGTTGAGTTCTGAGTTCCTGATTTTTTGAGTTCTGAGTATTGAGCTTTCTATATTGTTATTTAGATCCTTGAGTTAATTCGTTCATGTCTATATTTCAGCATGAACCCTATTTTGAGTTATAAATTTTGAGAATCTTTTAAAGCCAACGATTGTGTTTTAAACTGAGTTTTGAGGAAGTAAAGAGGACTTTGAGAAAGAGTATAAAGGAGCTAAGTATTTCCCAAATGTTCCATTCTTACATGAAGAAAAAGAATATTATTTTGAGAAAGGAGAAACTTTTATTTCTAAATGAGTTTATAAGTTTAAAGATATTTCATAGTAGTTACCTCTTTTAAGAGGATAGTTTGAGCAATTATCTCAAACTAGAGAAAGAAAATGTTTTATACATTTGAGAATGAGTATATATATTATTGAGAGTAGTATTGAGCACCGATATGGGTATGAGTTCAGACAGCTAAAACTCCTCATAAACCATGTATGCCTACATGGGTAAAGGATCATATCTTTTGGATGACTCCTTGTTGCTTTTGAGCATGACTTATCAGATCAACTTAGCTGAGGTGTTCTATAACCTAGCAAGGTATATTGCAGTTTTGACAACATGGGCTACACGTTGTATCATCACGCAGCTCATAGTGATGATTGCCGGTTAGAAAATCTCCCAAATAGAGTTAAAAGTGTGTTTTTATTATATCACTTAACATGTTGAGTTCAGAAATGAGTAAGCATCTTTGCAAGGTTTTAATGATTTCATTTCCTTACTTCTTTACAATAAGTTGAGTGTATATCTATATATACTTCCGTTCTTTCATTTATTAAATTATTATTCAACTATATTACATACTCATACATTCAATGTACTGATGTCATTTGACCTGCATCTTTAAAAGATGCAGATACATATTCTTAGGATCCTCAACAAGATCATGTTGAGATCACTTCGTCTGCTTGCCAACTTTTGAGTAAGACCTCCTTTCTTCCGGAGGACTCCAGTTTTATGAGTTGTTAGTATTAGTAACATTTTGAGTAGTAGTGGGTTTATTCCTGACACTCGTCTATATATAGTAGAGGCTTCATAGATAGACAATTTTGGAAATTCTTTCTTTTTTCAGATGTTTAGTTTAAACTTATATTTCATACTCAGTATATTTATTAAAGTTTTGAGATTCAATAAATTGTTTTAAATGTTTCTTTCAATTTAATGCTTACGTATGCTTGAGTTAGTCTTTCGCTTATAGTCAGAAAGGATGAGGGTTGTCTTGGGGACTAACAATGATTCTCGAGTGCTAGCCACGTCCAGGGTGTAGGCTTAGGTGTGAAAACCTTGATATCAGAGCACAGAGTTCAAGTGTCCTAGGGTGTCTATGAAGCCATGTCAGTAGAATATTATTTATGGTTGTGAGGGTCCCACTTCTATAAATGAGGGACTACAGACATATAAGAAAAGTTTCCCTTCTTCCATACTCTAAATCGTGCAATAAAACTGTGTCATACAAAACTTATTCATACTCGTGCATTTTCTCAAATCCATTCAATGACCCCTCATACTCAAGGTGGTTGAAATAGAAAAGCCCAGATCATTATCGATGAGTCACTTTCAGGTAAAGTCTTTAGAAATTCATGAGACTGTAGATGGGTCTGTGAGAAGCCCATGAGTAAGCTTAAGTGTTTATATTCGAAAGATTGCACTCTTATTCTTATGAATCGTGCGTTCGAGCTAGAAGCGAGATGTACTCCCATACTCTCTTCTCTAGATTTTATTCAAATGAGACCCTTATGAGATGAGTTTGTTCTAGAATGCTTGAGTAGTAATTATCACCCTGAAGATAGTATGAGTTATGATGTTATGAGCCTCTAGTAATAGAAGTGTCCAGAGTTAGAAGTGCATTTAGAGGTATAGAAATCTAAGGTAAAGAGATAGTGATGAAATAATGTATGTTGTTGCAATCATGTGCTCAGTAAGTCATTAATGAGGAGTTTTCCTTTGTGTGTAGGTTAAAGAATAATAATTTTGTGTGGATTTCATGATAGGAGATAGAGGAATAGTTATAGGTCAGGATGAGTTGGAGTACACTTTAACCATAAATGAGTTTATGTCAATGTGTTATTGTGTTAGAGAAGACCTACTATAGTTGTTGAATAGAAGAGCAGAGTATTCATGAGGTGATAGATCTAATCTAGGCTTATGATTTTTGGAAGTTAGAGTCCCAGGGTATTTAGAAGGTTATAGAACTAATTGGGGAATGATGTATAGTGAGATGGTAAATAGTCCTTAGGTTGTGAAAGAGAATATGTTGATAGGTTGTAACTAGATAGATTATGAGGCAAGGATCGAATTTTTGTGCAATGATATTTTAGGAATCTCATGCTTTATTGATTATATCTACTAGTTGTAAGTTAGTGTAGTATATGAGAAGTGGTTGCTGCCCATGTCTAGTACTAGACACTAAGCTTGAATTAGAGATGAGTGTCATGATAAAAAAAAAAGGATGGCAACATAAGGGTGAAGATGTTAGTTATTAGATCGGTATATTTGATAGAGTAGGTCAGAAATTAAGATGTTAGTTGCAATAAATGTGAGTGGTACAAGTGTGGTATTATGACTCTTATATGAGAGCAATGAAATGAGGCTAAGTCATTAGATTAGCAAGACCATTAAGGGGTGTACCCGAGATCGTATGTAGTCGGACAAGGTTCTAATTGAGTTAATGACTTTCTATATGTGCCTAGATAGGATATTTGATTATCAATGTGGGGTAGACTGATGTAAGAATTATTTATTACCCTTAAGAGTTGGTCGAAGGGACTATATATAGCCAATGATGAGCCTTCCAAATATAGTTCAAGTTTTCCTCCAGTTAGATTGATATGAACTTAGAAGGACAGTACTAGTGGGCTAAGAAGAAGAAGTAATACTATTAAGAGTTTGATTAAATGAATTTATAGGTAAGTGCGGGTAGCGATTATAGAATGTCTTCTATAGAAGCAGGAAGAGTTAAAATAAGCAACTTAGAAAGAAGTCCTAGAAGGAGTCTTAGTATTTGCACATGAAGAATTCTGTAGACATGGGATTAGCATGCCCCGATTATTACAGTAAGACAAATATAGACTAGTTTAGAGATGATGTGATAGATTCATAGCTTTAAAGTATGAGCTTTAGACCTAAAGGGGAGATGATAAGATGAGAAACCAAGTCAAGTGTTGAGAATCAGATAATGATGTCTTCAAAAAGAGTTAAAGTGATATATCGATCCATTCATACTCTAGTGTATTCCTCAAAGTTCAGTCAATACAACATCTTGTTGTTGTTCCTAATATCAGAATTATGTCTATGACTTATGCTCATACACTCCAGGTGGATTCACATCTATGCTCAATTCCCAGAATGAGGGGTAAAGACTTTATCCCATTGATCTCAATCTTACTCCATAAAGTTATGGATATCAGCCTCATGAGATGAGCCTATTCATATAAGCACTTGTATCTCATAGTATTCTCAATTTTGCAAATTCATGATATACTCTCAATGGCTAGCAATATAATGTTTTGTCATGCATATTCTTATATCAAATATCTTCAATGAATCAGATTTATGATCTTTCGCCCTAGGCTCTTTCAATGATCTTTTTTAGTTTTGATAGTGATGTTATCGATAGTAGTTGAGTTATGATAGAAAGAGAGGGTTGATGTTTTTTTTTATGGTACTGGTGGTCTTCATATTCCATCTAAAGTTATAATATGGAGGAGGAATAAGATGGTGTTTTACTATGAGTAATAGTTAAATGAGAGAAATTAGTCAATTCCTGGTAGTAATGTGTGAAATTTCAATTGGTAGAGATAATAAGAGAATGAGAAATTCTTAGAAGGATTGGTTAGTAGAAGTCCATGGAGTAGTTATAGTCCTGGACTTGAATGTTTTGTTGTTAACACGTGGACAAATGCATGATGCATTAGATGTTTCTTGATATGGGCTCAAAATTGGTTGAAGGCAGCTATAAGGAGAAGTATTCTTTGGGATGAGATTCCCTATACAGGTATAGAACCCGAATCTTGTGATGTAGATTAGAATATCACCTTATGTTAAGTACTTTGTGATTTCTAGTTAGGCTTGAATATAGTAAGAGCATACGGTTAGACTCATACCTTTGTAAGAGTAGTTATATACCCTTGTGGGGGCTATGGGTTGCAACCAATGAGGTCTGGTGACAAGAAAAAAGAGCATAGTCCAGAAGTTTTTCTAAACTTCAAAACTATCAGTCATATCACTCAAGGCATGGTACAAATATTCTTACTTCATGCCCAGATATCCTTGCTTCATGTAAGATAACTTCAGATAGAGCATGACTTTGTTTGAAATAATATCGTTCTTGACTTATGTGCTATAGACAGTTCCAAACTCTTAGTAGGAATTAGTTCCACCTATGTTGTAGGCAAGTTTAAAAGTCAGAAAGATAGTAAGAGTAACCCCTTTCCTTTCCATTCTTATACTAGCCATCATTCGAGGACAAATGATCCCAAGGGGGAGATATTGTAACACCCTAAAAATTTCTAAGATAAGACTCAAACCATTCTTCATTTGTGAGTAAGATTGTATCGAGTGACTCTTAATTGTTCTTAGGTTTTAAGGTCAATTATTTAGTGTGGGAATGATTTTGGATATTAATTAAGGTCACTAGAATCCCCTAACACAAAGTTGAGTTGAAAGCTTTCTTTCCAATTGAGTTTCACTATGAGATTTTACTTAGGTCAACTTCAAATGACCATATCTTTTAACACATAAAGAGTTAGATGGCTCATAACCTACCAAATGGAAAGTACTTGAGTCTTCTTTCATACTCCACCAAATTTGCCTAATTTCGAGCTTGGAGTTAAAAGCTATGCCCATTTGAGTGAACCCTCTTTAGTTTAGGCATCTGATTCATTTTAGAAATGGGTATTCTGGTCTTTTCATTTTCCTACTAGGCCTACCACGTTTTTCCTCACTCAATTAAGGGTCTAATCAGATACTAAACCATTCTTCGTCGTTCCTAAACACTTAGAGAATAAGAGAAGAGTTTAAGAGGAGAAAGAGATAGGTTTTGAGTGTTCATCAAGATCCCGTCGATTTTCACCAAGAACATTGTGTTGAACTTGTTAGTCCTCATTCCATGCATCTAATTCATCCATGAAATCGTCCATGAAATCATTGTATCTAAAATATTCTTAAGTAGTTCTTGATTATAGTTTCATTTTTTAAAAAAAATGGAGGTTAGAGTTTCTTGGGTTGAGGATCTTTAGTATGAGTTGTGTTTCTTAAAAGGATTGTATGAAATTCTCTTGTAATCATTTGGGGTTTGAGAAACAAGAAGAGTTTAGGAGAAATTTCCCAATTCTAACCTAGTTTGAAGCTTGAATTTTACCAAAACAATTCATCAAAGTCGCTAGAGAAGGCTTGGGGCAGCGCACCACCAGTACGCCAAGAGTGCTGGTGCGATGCGCTAGCAGTACGCCAAGAGTGCTGGTGCGATGCACCAGCAGTACGCCCAAATCCAGCCCCAGTACTTTCAAGTCTAGCGGCACACCACCAGTACGCCAGGAGTGCTGGGGTGACGCGCCCAGCAGTACGACAGGAGTCACTGAGCAAATGTTTTCTTGTTTCATACGACACATGTTCCTTTAAGTTGTGGCTATGTTTCCCTTCTTTGCATTAGCTCCTAAAGGCTCCATTCCCTCTTGAGAGTTCATGCATGTTCTAATCACATGTCTTAATTTTCATTCAAAACTAAGTGAGTTTAAGAGAAAATTTTAAGAGCTTTTATTCTGTTATGAGTACTCAATTTCTATATTGTTATTGAGGTCCTTGAGTTAATTTGTTCATGTCCATATTTCCGCATGAACCCTATGAATTGAGTATTCTTGAGATGAGTAGTATCGTTGAGTTCTTAGTTCTTGAGTTCTTCAGTTCTGAGTATTTAGTTTTCTATATTGTTATTCAAATCCTTCAGTTTATTCATTCATGTCTATATTTCAAAACTCTATTTTGATTTGTAAATTTTGGCAATCTTTTAAAGCCAGTGATTCTGTTTTAAACTGAGTTTTTGAGGAAGTAAAGGGGAGTTTGAGAAAGAGCGTAAGGGAACTAAGTATTTCCCAAATGTGTCATTCTTACATGAAGAAAGAGAGTATTATTTTGAAAAATGAGAAACTTTGATTTCTAAACGAGTTTATGGGTTCAAAGATATTTCAGAGTAGTTACCTGTAACACCCAGTGTACTAGAACAGACAAGAATGCAGTTTTTAGGTGTTACATGTGGCACCCACGGGCACCATCCATGGACCGTAGGAGGACCCACGGTCCGTCCTGCAGGTCTGTGGTTTGCACCTGTGACCCTCCTTCCAGAAGCCCCACGAAAAATGGCTAAGTGCTGACCCACGGCCGGACCTACGGTTCGTAGGCCAAACAACGGTCCGTGGTCTTGGTCCGTGGATCAGGCCCCAAGAACCCAGCTCCAGTCGCGACTGATGGCTCACCAGCACGGACCGTCAGTCCATCGACGGTCCATCAGTGTCGTCCGTCGGTCCCTTCGACAACAGTTAACTCGAGGATCTTTTGGTCTTTTCCTATTTTGTTGACCCCTAAACTATATCGTTTTAACCCTAAACTACGTGGTTTTGGTCAGTTCTAGCCTAGAAACATAACTAGAACTTTCCTAAGTAAAATCATTCATCAAAACTTAGAAAGTTAGAATGTTAAGAGGAGAAAGAAGTCAAGAACCCTAGTTAAAGAACGCAACAAGTTTCCTCCAGTTCCAGCCCTGATATCGAAGGATTTCTCCGTGGAATTCGTCACCAGGTATGTGAGATTTTAATAGTGCGCTCCTTTCATCCATTAGGTCCTTAACATTCAATCAGATTCTTGACTCCCTATTATTAACTAGACCTAGGGTTTCTAGAACTTTAGCAGATTATCATGAATTAGTGAATTTAATGTTCCAAATCAAATTATCATGATAATACTTGGTTTCTTGCATGGAATTCAGAAACCTAGCTATGTAGTTCTTTAGTTCTTGAATTACACATGCCAGGTATGATATTTAAGTACTTCAAATATACGTGCGTCAATTTTTGATTGTGTCATTATTAGTATATTAGTGTGCATTCTCAGTTTGCATGTCAATTTGAGCTATATAGTATATTACAGAAATTCAGTCATAATGTGTTAATCATTTAACCTATTGGGAGTAGCATAATACCGAGTTGGACAAGGGTCAGTCACCCATATAGTCCCAGAACTACGAGCCACATAAGTTGTAAGTCCCCTCTGTGGGCATCATTTTAGTGATCACGCCAGCATGCCTCTACATCTTTCGCCAGGTGCATTAGGTCCTTTCGATGGGGCGTACACATCGGACTCCACATTTAGCTCATGTGGTTTTATGTTGGTTATTAGTAGCTCCCACAATTCAGTCAGACTCTATTGCATTGACCACATTTCAGTATAGTCAGTATTAAGTATCAGCATGTTATAAAAGTGGTCTTTGTATTTGGTTAATTCAGCATTCAGTATCTATATCATGTTCAGTTTATATCCTTGCTTTATTGCTTGTTCAGTTATATGTTAATTCAGCTTTACTCTATCCTGCATGCTCAGTAGCTCCCAAGTACTGACGCCTACTCTGCGCTACATCTTCTCGTGATGTAGGTTCAGGTTCTCAGCTTCCAGATCACGCATAGATCGGTCCTCGATCTCTAGCTCAACAACATCAGTGGTGGGTCCTCATTCTCCGAGGACAATAGTCATGTTATTTACTTCTGTATTTTAGTCTTTTAGTTTCAGTTTTGCTAGATTTAGCTAGGGCATGTCCCAACACTTCTAGTCAGTTAGAGGCCATTATCAGACATAGCTAGATTTAGCTTAGTATTTGAGTTTGATATTTCTCTTGTATTATAATCTTAAATTTGATATATTCAGTTTTTGAATGGCTATTCCCCATCATTTTCATTTTCATGATATTTAAGCTTCCGTATCAGTTATTGTTATCCTTAGTATGCTCGTGTCATGCTAGTAGGGTTAGCTTGGGGTCACTTGTGATCCTAGGTCCCGTGTCCGCATCTTAGGGGTTACTCGGGGTGTGACAAACTTGGTATCAGAGCACTAGGTTTAAGTGTCCTAGGATGTCTGTAAGGCCGCGCTAGGTAGAGTCTTTTTTATGGGTGTGTAATGCGCACCACATCTAATGAGAGGGAGGCTACAAAGTGATTTAGGAAAAATCTTCATTTTTCTTTTTACTCTTATTCGGCGTAAGGTATGATCTAATTCCTCATTTTAACTCGGCGTTCTCTGTTTCAGTGATCATGTCTCCTCGTAGAGCTAACGTTAGGAATGTGAATGTCAGGAATGTAAACGCAGCTCCTCTGGTCCCATATCTTGAAGTTTCGAATGCAGAGTTTCGGAACGTCATTCAGATGTTGGCTAAGAGTGTGGACAACCAGAACAATTAGCGGGTTCCAATTCTGACAGATACTAATGTGGGGTCGGCTGCAGCCAGAGTGCGAGATTTTTGTTAGGATAAATCCTCCAGAGTTCTTAGGATTGCAAATTGGTGAGTATCCCCAAAACTTCATTGATGAGGTCAAGAAGATCTTTGAAGTGATGTAGGTAACTGGGAATGATCGGGTGGAGTTAGCATCTCACCAACTTAAGGATGTGGCTTATATATGGTATTCTCAGTGGAAAGAGAACAGGGGTACATATGCAACTCCTATCACTTGGGATTGCTTTAGTGAGACCTTTCTGGACAGGTTCTTCCTAAGAGAGTTAAGAGAGGCAAAAGCTCAGGAATTTATGAACTTAAGGCAAAGTAGCATGACAGTCCAAGAGTATGGGCTCAAGTTTACTCAACTCTCCAGGTATGCTCCTCACATGGTTGCTGATTCTAGGGCCCAAATGAATAAGTTTCTATATGGAGTGCCAGACTTGGTGAAGACAGAGTGTAGAAATGCTATGTTGTTGGAAAATATGAGCATCTCTAGGCTTATGACTCATGCTCATCAGGTTGAGAGAGATAAGCTTAAGGAACAGGCTAAGGAGAACAAGAAGGCGAGGACTAGTAACTATGAGTATACGCAACAGAAATCGGGTGGTGGAAATCGCTCGCAGGGTCAGTAGAAATTTTTAGCCCCAGCCCCTTCATCAACTAGTGTTCTATCCTTCAAGTTCAGACAAGATCATAAAGGTATGGCATCAAGCTCTAAGTCTCAAGGGAGTGTTTCATGTACCAAAACCTACCCAACTTATCCTAAGTGTGGTAAGAACCATCCGGGAGAGTGCCTTGCAGGAAAGGAAGGATGCTTTAGGTGTGGTCAGTCTGGTCACAAGTTGAAAGATTGTCTTTCTAGACAGGGTCAATGAGGTAACAATGGTAGAGCTTAGTCAACAACTTCAGTAACACCAGCAGGTCGCCCGACTTAGTAGGGTAACTCATCTGGTGTAGGTGGCGGTCAACGCCAAAATAGGTTGTATGCTCTTCAGGCTCGCTAGGATCAGGGAGACTCTCCAGATGTAGTTACTGGTACGTTACGAGTCTTTGACTTAGATGTTTATGCTTTGTTATATCCAGGGGCTACTCTCTCATTTGTAACTCCATATATAGTAGTCAAATTCGATGTTAGTCCAGAAACTCTTTCAGAACCCTTCTCAATCTCTACTCCAGTCAGTGACCTAGTTATAGCTAGACGTGTATACATAAATTGCCCTGTCACAGTCTCCCAGAAAGTCACTTTAGCAGATCTTGTAGAGTTAGAAATGGTAGACTTTAATATCATTCTAGGCATGGAATGGTTACATTCCTGTTATACCTCAATCGATTGTAGAACTAGGGTTGTTCGTTTTCAGTTTCCAAATGAACCAGTCTTAGAATTGAAGGGTAGTAGCGTAGCGCCTATAGGTCGATTCATTTCTTACCTTAAGGATAGAAAGATGATATCTAAGGGTTGTCTCTATCATCTAGTTCGGGTTAAGGATTCAAGCTCTGAAACCCCAACTCTTGAGTCTGTTCCCACAGCTAATGAGTTCCTAGAAGTGTTTCCAGAAGATCTTCTCGGAGTTCCTCTCGAAAGGGAAATTGACTTTGGAATTGATCTCCTTCCAGATACCCAGCCTATTTATATTCCTCCTTACATAATGGCTCCAGCTGAGCTTAAGGAATTGAAAGATCATTTGAAAGACCTTCTAGATAAGGGCTTCATCAGACCTAGTATTTCGCCATAGGGTGCACCAGTTTTGTTCATGAAGAAAAAAGATGGTTCTCTCATAATGTGCATTTTCTATAGGCAGTTGAACAAGGCCACTATCAACAATAAGTATCACATCCCTAGGATTGATGACTTGTTTGACCAACTTCAGGGTGCTAGTCATTTCTCAAGACCTCAAATCGGGTTATCATCAACTCAAAGTCATAGATACTGACATTTCGAAGACATCCTTCAAAACTCTGTATGGTCATTATGAATTTGTAGTTATGTCATTTAGACTAACCAATGCTCATGTAGCTTTCATGGATTTGATGAACATAGTGTTCAAGCAGTACTTGGACTAGTTCGTTATCGTCTTTATTGATGATATCCTCATTTACTCTAGGAATGAGGAAGAACATGCAAACCATTTGAGGGTTGTCCTGCAAACTCTCAAAGATTGCTAGTTATTCGCCAAATTTAACAAGTGCAAGTTTTGGTTACAATCAGTTGCCTTCCTTGGGCATATAGTATCCAGCGAAGGGATCCGAGTGGATTCCAGAAAATAGAAGCAGTGAAATAATAGCACAGACCTACCTCTCCTACAGATATCAGAAGTTTCTTAGGACTAGCGGGTTATTACAGAAGGTTCGTGGAAGGATTTTCATCCATAGCCTCTCCATTGACTAAGTTAACTCATAAAAAGGTTAAGTTCCAATGGTCAGATGATTGTGGGTAAAGCATCGCATAATTGAAAACTAGGTTGACTACAACTCCTATTTTGACTCTAGCTGAGGGTTCAGACAGTTATGTTATCTACTGTGATGCTTCTAGAGTGGGCCTAGGTTGTGTGTTGATTCAACGGGGTAAAGTTATAGCTTATGCTTCTAGACAACTTAAGGTGCATGAGAAGAACTATCCAACTCATGACCTCGAGCTAGCAGCAGTGGTGTTTGCACTTAAGATTTGGAGACATTACCTGTATGGTGTTCACGTAGATGTGTTCACAGACCATAAGAGCCTTCAGTATGTGTTCACCCAGAAAGAGTTGATCTTCGCCAGAGGAGATGGCTTGAGTTCCGCAAGGACTACGATATAAGTGTGCATTACCATCCTGGTAAAGCCAATGTGATAGCAGATGCTCTTAGCAGACTATTTATGGGTAGTGTGTCCCATGTTGAGGAAGAAAGAAAGGAACTAAAAAAGGATGTGAATAGACTTGCTCACTTAGGAGTTCGTCTTATGAGCATATCAGATGGTGGTGTAACAGTTCAGAATGGGTCGAAATCTTCTTTGGTAGTTAAGGTGAATGTAAGGTGAATGAAAAGCAAGACAGCGATCCGATATTGCTTGAACTAAAGGGTGCAATCCACCAACAGAGGGTTGAGGTTTTCTCCCAAGGGGGAGATGGTATGCTTCCCTATCAGGGTCGACTAAGTGTTCCTAAGGTGGGTGAGTTGAGACAACAGATTCTTGCAGAAGCCCATAACTTCAGATATTCTATTCATCCAGGCGCCAGTAATATGTACGAAGATATGTGGGAAGTCTATTGGTGGAATGGCATGAAAAGAGATATAGTAGATTTTGTGGCTAAGTGCCCCAATTGCCAGCAAGTCAAGGTAGAACATCAGAAACCAGGAAGTATAACTCAAAGATCGACATTCCTACTTAGAAGTGGGAAGTGATCAACATGGACTTCATCACAGGTTTACCTCGTACTCGCAGATACTATGACTCCATATGGGTGATAGTTGATAGAGTTACTAAGTCTTCACGCTTTTTGGTGGTTAAGACTACAGAGGACTACGACAACCTTTACATTAATGAGATAGTTAGGTTGCATGGGGTTCCTTTGTCTATTGTCTCAGATAGAGGTCCTCAGTTTACCTCTAATTTTTGGAAGTCATTTCAGAGATTTCTTGGTACTCAGGTTAACCTTAGCACAACATTTCACCCACAGATGGTCTAGCAGAGCGTACCATTCAGAGCTTAGAGGACATGTTGAGAGCTTGTGTGATAGATTTAAAGGGTAGTTGGGATGATCACCTCCCGCTTATTGAGTTAGCTTACAACAATAGTTACCATCACTACAAGAAAAAGGCTTAGTAGGGACCAATAATTAAGGACAAGTCAAAAATCTGGTCCCCATAGGTATATCAATAGAGACAAGATTTTCTACTGGTCCCTAATTTTTGTTAAATTAGGGAAGAGAACAAAACTGGTCTAAAAAATAATAAGTATCTGGTCCCAAAAAGGGCAATCAGAGTTGGTCTCAAATTAAAATAACAAGTTAAAAATATTTTAATATACAATAATCCCTCTCTTTCTCTCTCTTTTCCCAAATAAACATTTCCTCGTCAAAAATAGGATCTTCAAAACCCTAAATTTTTTTCAATACACACTGCTCTAACCCAGGTGAACCATCTAGTTTCAGAAAGGATATTTGCGAAAACTATAAATTGAACACAAGTTGTTCACTCACGGATCTTTTGGGCATGAAAAACTACAAAACAGAGGTAATTTCTTATTTATCAACAATTTTCTTCTTCTTGTCCCATTTAAATTTGTCTTCTATGTGATTTCTTAATGTGTATATTATGATTTATATGTGAAAGAGTGGTTAGGGTTTGTCAATTTTAAATTACAAAACTTATTTAGATTTGGTTTTTTATTTTGGGAGGTGGAGGAAGCATTCTTCATTTCTTTTAACTGGTCATTTAAGGTTGTTTTGTATTCTTTTAGCAATTACACACATTTCAGTTCTGGGTGATAGAATTTTCAACATTGTGTCGATGATTTTTGCCCAATTGCGATTTTGAGGATCTGAAGTTTTTTCTAAGCTTTGGGTAAGTGTGTTAATTTTAGTACTCTTTTGGTAGTTTCCTAATCAGATAAATATGTTCATCCTTTCCTTTATCATTTAGAACTAGAGGAGAGGAAGAAAGTGTTGGTAGTAATAGTGTGGAGTTTTAAAATTTTGCTCTTGCTTTAATTAATCATTCTTATAATGTGGATGACATAAATAATGCTTTGGTTAATGTTGCTAACTATTAAAATATTAGAAAAATAATTCTATCATTGTTTTATGTCCAGGTCTACTTATTTCATTACCAAATGCCTATCTATAAGAAAGGCATTTGTAGCCACAAAATTGATTTGTCACTACACGTAGTTCAGTTCTATCGATCAATTTGTAGTCATGGAAGTTGAAGAGTCTCTATGAATTCAGGTTCGTATCCTCGCTTGAAGTGAACCTGAAATTCTTTTTCTGAAATTGAGGTTCGTTTATTAGTCAAGGAACTAAAATTCATCCTGGAATTTTAATATTATGGATTGTGTATATAGTATATACTGTGTAGTTGTACACTGTTTTAGTAATGATTTTTGTTTTCTAGGATGTGAATTGAAATTCATCTTTGCTCTTTCTATAGTGATGAAATTTAGTTGGAAAGTTGAATACCACCTTTTATTACATATAATCGAATTTGAAGTTAAGTTAAATTCCCATTGTTGACAATACTAGGAACTTAATCTTGAGTTCGGAAAACTAAACTAGGAGTTGAGTGAAATAGCTTCTCTAACTGTGGTTAATGTTCTAATTCATTGTTTATTATATATCATGGAATGATGAATTAGAATAAAAAATTATGAAACAGAGGGTCAAAAGTTTACTGTTGATTTTTGAAGAGAAATGATTATTGAATGTTGGATTACTTGTATAACTGCTTAGATTTTTCTCTCAAAGTATGATTTACTGATTTGATAATTGAGGTAAATTTAGAGTTAAGAACTGATAAATAGGTTTTTTTAAGAATTAATTAATATCTTTTGTTTGATAATTAATTAATATCTTCTTAAACTTAGAGCTGATAATTCATTAACAACATTTGTTTGAGAATTGATTAATGCTTCTGAAATTTTTCGTAGCGGAACTGGTAGTTGGTGAATTCATAAAAGTGGTAGTGTGTTAGATGGTAGTGTGGTAGGTGAGTAACTTATTTTTCTTCTGAAATTTTTCGTAGCGGAACTGGTAGTTGGTGAATTCATAAAAGTGGTAGTGTGTTAGATGGTAGTGTGGTAGGTGAGTAACTTATTTTTAAGATTTTATGTAGCGCAGAGTATGCATCAGTACTTGAGAGGTACTGAGCATGCAGGATAGAGTAAAGCTGAAATAATATATAACTGAACTAGCAATAAAGCAAGGATATAAACTGATCATGATATAGATACTGAATGCTGAATTAACTGAATGCAAAGACCACTTTTATAACATATTGATACTTAATACTGACTGTACTGAAATGTGGTCAATGTAATAGAGTTTGACTGAAGTGTGGGAGCTAATAATAACCGACATAAAATCACATGATCTAAATGTGGAGTCCAATATATATGCCCCATCGAAAGGACCCAATGCACCTAGCCACAGGTGTAGAGGCATGCTGGTGTGATCACTAAAATGATGCCCACAAATGGGACTTACAACCTACACGGCTCGTAGTTCTAGGACTATATGGGTGATTGACCCTTGTCCAACTTGGTATTATGCTACTCCCAATAGGTTAAATGATTAACACATTATGACTGAATTTATGTAATATACTGGATAGTTCAAACTGATATGCAAACTGAGAATGCACACAAATATACTAATAATGACACATTCAAAAACTGAGGCACGTATATCTGAAGTACTGAAATATCTGACCTGACATGTGTAATTCAAGAACTAAAGAACTATATAGCTAGGGTTCTGAATTCCATGCAAGAAACCAAGTATTAACATGATAATCTGATTTGGAACATTAAATTAACTAATTCATGATAATCTGCTAAAGTTCTAGAAACCCTAGGTCTAGTTAATAATAGTGAATCAAGAATATGACTGAATTCTAGGGTCCTAGTGGGTGAAAGGAACTCACTAGTGAAATTCCACATACCTGGTGACGAATTCCACGGAGACATCCTTCGATTTTAGGGATGGAACTGGAGGAACCTTGTTGCGTTCTTGAACTAGGGTTCTTGACTTCTTTCTCCTATTAGCGTTCTAACTTTCTAAGTTTTGATGAATGATTTGACTTAGGTAAGTTCTAGTTATATTTCTAGGCTAAAACTAACCAAAACCACGTAGTTTAGGGTTAAAACGACATAGTTTAGGGGTCCAACAAAATAGTAAAAGAACAAAAGACCCCTGACTTAACTGCTGTTGGAGTGACCGATAGACGGCACCGACGAACGGTTGATGGACTGACGGTCTGTGATGGTGAGCCGTCAGTTGCGACTGGAGCTGGGTTTCTAGGGGACTGATCCACGAACCGTGGGTTAGCACTTAGCCATTTTTCCTGGGGCTTCTGGGAGGAGGGTCACAGGTGCGAACCACAGACCTGCATGATGGATTGTGGGTCCTCCTATGGTCCGTGGATAGTGCCCGTGGATGCCACCTGTAACACCTAAACACTATAATCTGGTATGTTCTTTTATACGGGGTGTTACGTTATCTCTCCCTTGGGAACATTCATCCTCGAATGAAGACTAACTAGCAGAAAATGGAGGGAAAGAGCTGCAACCCTACCACACAAAAAAAAAAATACTAAGACTGATTTCTGACTGAACTGAGTTCCAAGAACATGCAAATACGCTGAAAATGCAAGTTCAAACTGAAGGAACAGAGTACTAAGACTGAAACTGCACATGAATGACTGAAAAACTGAAGAGGAACTATTACCTCAAGCTGGAATGGAATCGGAAGGAAAGAGGTGAGGATACTTGGCCTTAATGGTTGCTTCTACTTCCCAAGTAGCTCCCTCTACAGACTGACTCCTCTACAAAACCTTGACTGAAGCGACTTCCTTGTTTCTCAACATTCGAACCTGACGATCAAAGATTTCAACTGGTACCTCTTCATAAGTGAGACTATTCTTCACAGCCACACTTTCTAGAGGTACAATAGATGGTGGATCACCCATACACTTCTTCAACAGCGAAATGTGGAAAATCGGATGCACTGCTGCTAATTTTGTGGAAAACTCTAACTCATAAGCCACTTTACCAACCTTTTTCAAGATCATGTAAGGGCCTACATATCTACGACTATGCTTTCCTTTTTTGCCAAATCTCATCACCCCTTTCATAGGTGACACTTTCAGGAAAACTCAATCATCAACTTGGAACAATAGTTCCCTTCTCCTTACATATGAATAAGACTTCTGGCGACTCTGGGCTGTCTTTAGTCTATCTCTAATGAGTTGCACTTTCTCCATAGCATCATGAACTGTATTTGGCCCTATCAAGGCTACTTCAGCCACTTCAAACTAACCAACTGGAGATCTACATCTACGCCCATACAATGCCTCATAATGGGCCATCTGAATGTTGGAATGCACTACAAGAAAAATGGTCACTAACGACCAGAAAAATGGTCCCTAATAGTGTAATACTGGTCCCTAAAAGGCCGTAGCGACCACAAAAAGCTGGTCGCCACCCGTCCCTATAGCTTCCGTCGCTACATGTCTATTGCGACCAGATTTTGTGACTGGTCCCTACAGACTTATAAGGACCTGAAAACATTTGTTCCCTAAAATACATTTAAGGACCATATTTCTGCTCCATAAATGAGATAAAACACCCAAAGTTTTGGTGCGTAAAAACATTTAGTGACTAGCTTTTGCTGGTCCCTAAATATCATATAATTAGCCACCTGAACATTATTTATATAGTTCATAATATTGATAATCAACTTTATATAGAGAAAATATCAATAACATAAGCTTTCATAAAATACATCCAGGTTCCAACATTAGAGAACCTGACACAAATTTCATTAACATATCAAAATACAACAAGGGGGGCATATACCTTACCTCCAATATATTCATATAATTTAAACTTTACATACTACAACTATATATCTAATATCTTGGTTGTACCAGTCAAACTAATATTACATTTTAAAGTGAGTCAACTAATATATCAACTGGAATGCAAAAATTAGATTAACTGGCAACTATGTAGGTAATATACAGTTATGTGGCAGAAAGGGAAAAACTGAACATATTTTGTATTAACTTTTATTTGCAGGAACATATCATTCTCTGGTGTAAGAGGCCGGTTTGACTATTCACCTTGTAACATGAATGAGCTTCACTCAACTTGGATTATTCGCTTTGTAACTGGTGAAGAATAAAGATTATTTTCCCGTGCTCTCTATGTTGAACAACTTTCTCTCTGAATAAGCATAGACTATCATCTTGCACCTGTACATATTAACACCACATTCGTATGTACAATTAGGAAATAAAATCAAATGAAATATTCAAGTAAATTTTCTTCACCAGATATAGTAATTATTATATTATTAAGAGAAATGCACCTTTCAGATCACATAGCGAGTCCACAGACTATACTGTCTAGCTTGATAATGTTTCAGTTCATGTTTTGATTAATACATAAATTGCAAAATCAAGGGAAATAATTACATAACTAATACTGAAAAAATAGAAGAATAAAAGAAAAAATAGAGCACAACAGAGAAAGAAATTGAGCAGAACAGAGAAAAAGGAAGATTACATAGAGCTAGAGAAAAAGTATTAAACTTGACTACCAGCACCTTCTTCCTCCCCTCATTCAAATAAAGTATTAGTATTCTTATGTTATAGAACTCATTCAATAATGAAATAAGTACAAATATTAAAGAAGAAAAGTTGAAATGAAATAATACTTGTTCCACCTGTAATATCCAACATAGGATATACTCATGGCAACTTGGAAATCTAAAATATCCAAGAATGTTGGAATATTCTGATGTTATTCAACCGACTTGGTTTATTTAAAGTTGAAATTCATAATCATCATAATACGAGAATATATGTGTGTTGTTGTTACCCCTCATATTATCTATAAAAAATTTAATTTCTCTAAGTGTAAATAGAGTTATGTAAGCAAATAGTGGGTGAACTTCTCTAGAGTCGTAATTACTAACATGTAATCAAATAACTATCTTGCTACGAAATATATTTAATTTGTTGCTCTTAGCTAGTCATATAGAATATAGAGATATGACATAAATGGAGTCTTGTATGTGTACTATACTAGTCGAACAAACAACAAAGACATACAATTAATTTTTTCCAAAAGTTTTCATATTAGAAACTTCAAAAGAATGGATAGATGAAATAGCATAATAATGAATTTGATATATAATAGTAACCATTAATAGAACAGTGGGAAAGTTGAACAGAGAACATGGTAATAGAAACGAATACATACAAATATACAAAAAAAAATGTTATTAGTCACATGTACAGTGCCAGTATCGCGGGCAAGTATTTTGATTGTTATAGATCTAACATTAGGATCATTAATCCTATAAAACCAAATATAAGTTATAGTCATAGTGACTGTGTTGTAGAAGTCAGTAGAACAATATTAATAAAAAATAATGAAGGTAGACTATGAAGATAACATATTTTCAACAACAAATATAATGTCGGTGTCCTAAACTGATGTTACAAGGAAGGACGACGATCACTGCTATATGCTATTGAAAGTTTCCATTACTTTATCGTGTAACTGCTAGATAACAAATTCATCTTATTTTATTCAGGTTGTAGGCTCTATATGTTGTTTTATTATTGGATTTTGTGAATATGTATGGAAGTATAAGGAAAAAACAACATCTTTACACAACCTAAACATATATTTTACAACCGTAAAATGGGTTTGTACAATAATTGGAGAAGATATGTTTCTCACACTGGTCAAAAGATGGCGTAGAATATGCTAGATTGAGAAGATTTCTCAAATGGTCACTCAACTGATAGTTTTTTTTTAGGTTAAATTGAAGAACAAAATTCACTAAACTAATTGTTATTAGTTCATAAAACCACATGTTTGATCATAGTCTTACAAAGCGGAACTGGTAGTTGGTGAATTCATAAAAGTGGTAGTGTGTTAGATGGTAGTGTGGTAGGTGAGTAACTTATTTTTAAGATTTTATTATAATATCTTTTTACTAAGTGTCTTAATCTTGATATCTATTTAATATTATTTTTTTGTAGTGCTAAATTCATGGTAATATATAATAATATTTATTGTAATATTCTTCCGATAGTTGTTTTAATCTGGATATTTCTTTAATATTATTTATCATATATTCTAAATATAACATATCTTGGGTTCTTCGATACATATATAAATTTTCTTCCATTAATTGTTCTAACAGTTTTATATCTTCCATAGATCCTGTCCAATATTGTAAATATTTGTAGTTCATTTTAGTCTGAATTTATTTCTAAATCGTACCATTCTATTCTTTCATTATCTAAATATAGATCTTGTAAATCTATTTCATACCATTCTTGATTTAATATATTTTCTGATTCGTAATCATTAAATATTTTTTCCCATATTATTCTTCTTAATTCAATTATTTCTATACCGTTAAGTATATATAAGATTAAAGTTTCATAGTTTTTTATCATTTCGTCATGCATGTATGTAGTCATGTTCGTTGTCTATGCAGTTTTTATTTTCAAATTATTCCTTCCTATCATATTCATAATTGATTAAATTCATATTAGATCATTATGAACTAGATTATCTTTATCATGTTTTCCTGTCACTACTAGCATCGTACTTTAGCGGATACTTCCTTCTTATCAGCGCCTCAACTTTGTTTACTCCCCTAAACGGCTTTCCTCGCCTACCGGTTTCAACAGTAGGATGGCATAGTATAGAAGTTTTCTCCCTGTTTCCAGTGTGCTAAT
>JAJOOR010009117.1:0-30553 GCA_036250505.1 Solanum acaule
CGTCTTCCGATCGACATAGCTCCGCATTTTTATAGTCATGCTGTTGACTAGCTTTAGACTTCAGATTATCTTCATTAGTCTTTAGCTTTTGTATCTCGTTGTCCATACTATCCACTTTTATACAAAGTGTAGTTATGGCTTTGAGTATGGTTTTATGGCCCATTAGGATTATTAAGTTCACCTTATTATTTGTTATATAAGTACAAATAAGATGTATTATTAAAAAAACACAAAAAAATGAAATATTAAACGCATAGTCATGAAGGGGAGAGGAGTTTAAATCAATGGATATTAATGTATCATCATTTATGGACGTTGCACATAACACAATCAATTCAATTTAAGATTCGATGCTAATAGAAGTTTCTTACTTTCCTATTAGCGAACGAAATGAGCTTAATGTCTCTAGACTATAAGGCGAGGGCATGAATTTTTTCAAAGTAATAGTGAACCGGTCTCATGAAATATTTGCCGGTCATCGGAATCAGACAAAGGTCGAAGGACCATTCAATTCATTAGGGGGTATAGAGGCGCCCTCACACGACGCCATTTTCGGACCTAGCAACAAATGGATGGGCATGTTCGAATTCAGGCCGCACCAGACTCTTCTTTGTTTAAGTTGCTCTTAGGCACGTAGATCGAAGATCATACTTATTCTGGACAAGTATCTAGAGATCTTCGCGGAACTGTGGAGGGAGTCTCAATCAATCATTTTTAGAATTTTTTATCACGCCACACATGTAGATCAAAGTAAAATAAGATAAATACTGCTACAAGAGAGCAATAAAAACAGGGAGAAGAAAAGAGAATTTTCTTATACTTCCAATTGTATCTATCGATTTTCATATACAATGTAAGTTATTTATAAGTCTCAAGTAACTTGAAAAGTCAAGTTTACTAGTGCATATTAACATTGACATTCACCAAATACTAGTGCATATGCACATTAAGATCCACCATCTTAATAATTCATAACATATACTTCATTCCGTTTCAAATTGAGTGACTTATTTTGACTTGATATGAAGTTTAAGTAAAAAAGACTTTTGAATCTTGTGGCGTAAAATTAAAGATCTTTCAAATATATCAAAATTATCTTTTAATTTTGTGGTCTTAAACATGTTATGTGGAAAGTTGAAATAAAAGTTGCTAAAAAAGGAAAAAGTCATTTTTTTCTAAACAAACTAAAAAAGAAAGTAGATCAAACAAATTGAAACGAAAGGATTATACTATATAGGGAAGAATTTTTATTTATTTAACTACCTAATACATACTTCCGAGTTTTGTCAAATGGTGTAATTTGATGAGTTGAGCTTCACATATTATCATCGGAGACACCATACCTTCATTGTTCAAACTAATCATTATTGTTCTACCCTCCAAATGTTGAATTGTCATTCAAGATTAAATGTCATGTTTGATGACATTTGTTTGGCCGAAAAATGTGTTTGTAGTAAAGTTAAAGTTATATTTGTGAAATTGGAGATTAAGGACAAGTGAATAAATATTGATCTCACCCTCACAACATTCAGAATCTTTTTTATATTCTCAAAACGTAGATATGAAATTGTATTCTACTAGTGAAGATGAGATACCTTCTTCTTCCATGTAAAGGCTTACTTGAAGGGTAAAAAAATTACGGATACTACGCAAAAAGCCATTTTGCCACCTAAAAAGGTTGTCAACTCCAATACTCATTTACTTTCACCTGCCTAAGATTTGGCACTAAGCTCAAGGATAATTGGTGTCGGATCAAAAACCATTACAAACTTGCCCAGGTTATGTAAACCTATAGTATTAATACTAGCTAGTTTTGTAATTATATATAACATAATTAAGTAACTTTATGAGTGTTACTATATCGACCTGGTACCTTCGAATCTACAAAGCAATACGATTTATATTCTGACCTAAATGACATTCCGAAACTACAAGTTTTTCACGTCTGCAAAGTTTGGGATAATGGACCTAAAAATTAGGAAGTGATTCATTCAAGAGAGAGAACTGTTGAAACATGAGGGTCCAGATACAATAAACTAGCACAAGGTTAAAAGATAGCCCCATAAGGACCACCAAGGTCCAAATCACAATCTACAAAGAACCAAGAAAGTACAATTGCAGAGCATGTACTAAAAGTAAATACCATTGTGCTGAATCTAGGGAGGGTATGCTGTTGACTAGGATATTACGTTTACTCAAACAGGTAGCCAACAAATCACAATCAGCACAAATCATGCCAAGTACTTGAACAAATTTGGGTTATCTTTGTCCCTCTCTAGCCAACAAAACACAGAATAGAGCAAGTGAAAGGGCCATATAAGATTGGAAGAAGTTAACGCAATCACATCTCAAGTATATGAGAGTTTCAAGCTCTTTTCCATTTGTACAAAATGTTTCAAGCTCCTGATGCAAGGCAATCAAAGGTCCAAGAAGTTCATCTTGGGCGGCTGTTTCTCCAAGTACTATGATCAGCACAAATCATGCCAAGTACTTGTAAAAATTTGGGTTATCTTTGTCCCTCTCTAGGTATTCTCTACTTATCAAATCTTCGATTCTCTTCTTGATAGCTTTGACATCAGGCTATGGAGTATTCAAAACAAAGTAATTAGCTCGGTTGAACTTGAATAACGAATATTAAAATTGAGAAGTAGAAATTTATCCTTGGGATACCTTGAATATCCGTCCCAACTGCTGAACGCATTCCACAACCAGTTGCTGGTGGGCCAATACTTTATGGCTCTTCATAATACGCACAATTGAAGCATCTATAGCATATCGCCTATCCTTGTCAACGTCTTCAATTATCTTTTTCTTCTCATCAATAGGAGGGAAAGGTATCTGCATACCATTACAGCAATATCCTCACAGGGTCAGTAGTGTAGTGCAACAATTCATAGTAGAAAGGCTAACCTTACTCATCATTAATTATACCTTGATCCTCCTCATTTTGTCAGTGAACTTTGAGTTGAACTCAAAGACATCAGTCGGAAAAATTGTTTTGGTGCTTGGCTCCTTGTTGAGAATCTTTTACTTCGCACATGAAAGGGAATGAAGAAGCCGAACAACATCATCATCTGATAAATTTAATTGCGTCATGATTTCCTGATAACTCAATCTATCCGATGCATTGAAGAGCAGCAGAGCAGAAGCCTACGAAAGGAAGAAGTTTCAATCTCGTTTTCTCATTGACAACGTGATAGAAATATTTCAAATTAACTAAGCCTATCTGATTTCAACGAGTAAGCCAAAAATCAACCTGATAAGTAGTGACAACGAGCTCAACAGTCTTCGGCTCAAAATTTCCATTTATGTTGCAAGTTCCCAAAGAGTATATCCACGTAAATTTCCTGTCCTTCGTTTTTGTTTGATAAAACTCCTTGAATACTTCAACGCACCTAACCTGACAATGCGCAACATAAAATGAATCAATGAAAGGACATTTGAGAAAAAAAATGATTCAAGCAAAAAAACATACATCATTCCTTGCCGAAAGAGAAGAACTTCAGCAAGAGGAACAAGGGTCAAAACCAAGATAAAATCAACATAATGCTAATTAACATATTGATATGATATACCATTTCTGCTGGGAGGTTGAGATCAAAAGACTTGTAGCTAGGCCAAAAGCCAGTAGTCAAGACAGTCACCGTCAAGTCAATTCCTGGATTTCCTATTGGATTATTGCTCAAATACTCCTCAAAGTTGCCTTGATTTTCCCTTGCCAATGTCAAATCTGTGACCTATAAGAAGAGAAGAAAAATGTCACCAGAGAACATAGCCTCAAATTCAGCATAATTGATTTGGATAGCTTACCATTCTCTCCATCTTTGATGTGAACTACCCCCCACACTGCTGCTTCAACTTTCTTAGGACACTTCTCTCATGTTCATCATTGGCACTGTTATCAAATAACAACCGCTGGGCTAGCTTTCTCCTGGAAAAAAATGGAAGTCATAAACTTGTAACAGAGAAGAAGCAACTATTCAAGTAGTGGTTGAGATACACAGTAGAGGTAACTCTACCTATAGAATTCTGCAAACAAGTCCTTATCACTAATATAAGCTAGCAGCTTCACCACCTGCAAGTGAGATCTATTATCAGCTTTCTCCTGCTCCATTAGTACGAAGAAAAAGCACATGCTCTTGAGAAAAAGAAGAGAAGGGGATCTATAGAGCAAGAGCTCACCTTCTCCAATATCTCTTCCATGGCTTCATCACTCAATTTTTCACTCTCTCCTTTTTTGAGAATGACGTCGCAGAATGTGGCAAGAAGTTCAGTGCTTGAGCTACCAGCAACACCCTTGTTGCAGAAAAGTTTGAAAGCTTCTTCAAGTGCCTAGAAAGTGACAAAGAGGACATATGTTAGTAATTTACTTTTACCCTGATGCACAGACCTAATGCACAGAGTAGAGCAATTAAATGAGACAACTATCCTTTGCTCCAACACATACCTTGTGAAAAAGTGTGTGGTTTTGGAAACAGTTATTCACATATGCCAAATATTTATCATGAAGCTCAATCACTTTCCAAACAAAAACCTGAAAATTCAGAAGTAAGTTAACCGCCGAAAACATATCAAGGACCAGATAACAGATTTACTAAGGGATTACCTGTTCTTGCAAACCAACCACATCTCTCTTATCTGCCTGTTAAAGAACACTAGTTGATAAGAAAGAATGCAAGACATTGAGCAATTATATTAAATGCATTCACAAAGAAATACCAGTCTCATCCCTAAAAAGATAAAATGAATTAATTTTGACATTGTTCTAAACAACATAAGGGGAAAAGTTAAGATACATAAAAGAAGGAAATGCAACAAAAGGCACTTGATGGGGGGGGGAGTGTTGCTTTAAAGAACATTACCATCTCTTTAAAGTAACATTCCCAACCACCAAATTATCAATGATCATGTACTGAAGGATAAATAAAGTAAATGAAACAAAACAATCACTGAGATGAAGTCAAACTTTGTGACCTCATGCTTTTGATAGAAAAGAGAAGAGATGATGTTAAAAAGAAATCTCTGAACAAAACTCATCAAAAGCACAAACTGGCAATTAAAATAAGCATAATAGCAATATGCTACGAACAAGGGTTATGGTGGAGTGCTATGTACTCCTTCCTCCTTAATCAGGACTCCGTTTGAGCTCCCTTGGTTACCGAGTCTCATTTATTACGGAGCGCTTTACCTCACTGTGAGACATTCCGGCGCGAATCCGGATTTACTCAAGCCCCAATGCGGGTACTGAACACTGGGTGGGAACCCCCCACCCCCCAAAAAAAAAAAAATTAAGCAAAATGCTCTAATCAGCAATAAATAGCTAGTCTCACAAACTGACAACTCAAGATGTGATACACAATATATTCTAGCAGTCATCTCCCCTTTTCAAGGGATTGCTGTTTTTTTAGAAAGCTCCCTGAACTTGTTGTCACTTTTTTCACTGAGTTTACAATCACTTTTTACTTGATGTTTTGTGAAACAGCACGAGCTTTCTAATGAATGGATTTCCCTTTCTCTAATATTTATATCAAGCATTTTCTAGGGACAAAACCCCCCACCCAAGCCACCCTAATGGTGTTGAATCTTCTTCTTCTTCATGCCTCTCAACAACTTTAACCCAGAAAACTAGTCTAGAACCATCAGGGACAACATTAAGCATGTACAACTCCACGGTTCACAATTTAATTCCCTGCATTCAATAATTCCCTCAACCATGTTGTCATATGTACCATTGCAACGCAGGACAATGGACACTGTCACCTTACTCAGAGAGTTCCACTTCCAACATTTTGAAGTCTTCTCCCATTCACCACCATAATCACCACTATATTCAGCTAACGACGTAATAAACCAGTAATGGTCGATGCTACTGCTCACTGCTTGATGATTGTAGAATACTAGAAAAAAGAAAACCATGGGGATAGATCTCTCACAGGTCAGATGAGCTACTAAAATGGTGAAATGCAAAAACAAAATGTCGCTGGAGAACGACTGGAAAGAGGCTGCTGGAAAAATGAGCTTCTTCTATAATGGATGAAATATTTTGAGCTTCTACAACAATGGGGAACCACAATGGCTGATCTTAAGGAGGTTTTCGTCATGTGGAGTAATTTTCCAATGAAATGCTTCAATTTTTTGCGGGAAAACAAGCTGGATGACAGAAAATTGGCAAGGAGGGAGAGATTTTGGTGGGTAAGAAACAGATTTTGTAATTTTTTAAAAATTTCTAAAATATTTATAGTAAGTGGTTAGTTTGTATTTTCTAAAACTTGGGTGGTAGGGGGTATTTGTATTTTCTAAGACTTGGCAGCTAGAGTAGATAACTTTTAAACTTAAAGTATTGATGTCAGAAATGGTGTGCTAAAATATGAAATAAGTTGATCAGACACTTGAACACAAGTAACTTAGCATATTAAAATAGCAAAAACTTCTAGTTTGACAAGTTCCAAGTCAACCCAAAGTGTATAAACGCCAAATAAGGAAGAAACAAATTTCTCAAGACCAAAGAATTTGAAAAGGATAGATTGTTCAAACCGTTTTGTTGCTAGCAGCATCTTCAGCCATTATACCAAAGTTGTACCTTCAGCAGTAACATGCTGCATTCAGATTAAAAAGAAGGATATGTGAAGTAACTTATTGGTATACAATCGAGAATATGATGTCATGAGATCACAAACCTGCTTAAAAATATTGGCCACAGGGTCTAAGCCTTGAGGAATCTTAGAAAAGAGCCTATACATCCTTGATAAATCTTCAATCTAATTAAATAATAATGATTATGTCAATTACTGCAAATATAAAATCCGAAACATGGTTATTAAGATGCTGCTAGCTACCTTATCATCTCTTAGTAACTCATGGCATCCAGAGTGCTCCTTCTCAAGAGGTTGAGTGCCATACACAGACAACAACTCATGTTGCACTTTCTGTAGAAAGGAGAGAGTAGTAAAGTTGCAACTAATTTAAAGATGATAGACTAGATCCAGAAAAAAGAAGATGTGAACAACAAAAACTGATAGCAACATCCTCCATCTTGAAGGCTAAAGTTCCAGTAAAGAAAAAAGATTTAAGAGCTAGAACGAACCTCAAGCAACTTTGTCTCGCTGCTTGAATGGAGATAATGAGAGACCCTATCCTTCTCTCGTTCCAAGCACTCCTCAGCCTAAAGTAACATTGACATGATTATGTAGGTTAACATATGGATGTTAACCAGAAAAAGGACAGACAGAAGAAACAACAGTGCAAGAATGGCAGAATCAAGGGGTTGCATACACGGTATGCTAACTTTTAGCATATAATCTGAACATGAATCTTAGAGGATCCAGTTAGAAGCTTTGCAAGAATAATAAGCCGCAGTGTCCTTGAGCATTGCATCTTCAAAATCGTACTCATAATAATCCATCGACCCCATTCCCATTTCAACAAATATATCTAGCACATTCTTTAGTAGAGCTCTGTCAATTTTCTCTCCCTCACGCTCTTGATCAATCTGGTTAGAGGAATGTTATTGTTCAATTAAAAGGAAAAAAGAAATGGTAGTGAGAACTCAAAGCAAGACAAAGGGGATACCAGAGATATAACAGCAACCTAAAATAGAAAACAGTGGCCCAGTAAGATATTACCTCTGTCTCAATTTATGTGATACTTTTTCTTTTTTAGTCAGTCCTCAAAAAAGGGACATCTATCCATAATAAGTAACAATTTAAATTCACATTTCTTGTTTTACTTTATACTCACAAAGTTTCTATAGCTTACTTTATACCACAAGTTTCAAAAAAAATTCTTTCTCTTAAACTACGTGCCCAGTCAAACACCTTCACATAATTGGGATGCAGGGACTAAATGGTAACATCTTTTCGTAAAAGGATGTGGAAGCAGTTGAGTATACTGTCAAACTGAAAACTGAATTCTAGAATAAGCAAAACCCAGAAAATAGAATTAAAAAAAATCAATATAGAAGCCATGAGCTGAACTCAATGCTTTGACCAAGGGATCAGGTGGAATGTTTTAATAGATGACAATAGAAACAAAAGTTTGATTGAAAGAGAAAAGAAAAGGAGAACCATAAATTACCTGATCACAGAAGCAAGTTAGTCCAACTTTATTAAGGTCCGGCAGAGATCTCAGGGCAATGAAATAGCAATCAAGATAATGGAAGTATCTCGACAACCATCTGACCATGACCTTATGATTTGACCACCTTTTTACCAGCTCTCGCAACATGATCTCGTCATGTTTTTCTCTCAAAGAAGGCAATACCTATTTTGAAATTGAATTGCAGTGTCAAATTTAGTGAAAGTAGAATTATTTGGAGAAACAAAAATTAGGTAAACAAACTTCAAGCCAAATTTGAGTTTTTATCATTTTAAACTCCTAAGCAAAATTGCATGCCTAAAATAACATACAAAAGATCCATGAAATTTAGCTGTGTTTTGAAACTTCTATCCACTTTCCCCGTATCCTTTTCTTAATATTCTATGGGATGAAGAAGCAGCAAGAGCAGCCTTTCTAAATTTGAATCTCATGATAGAGGGAATAAAACTAAAAGATAATATGCCTCTTGGGAAAGCAATGCTTGAATTACGTTCAGATCCCATAAAAATGTTGATACTTGCACATGAATCCTTATTAAATAAAATAATAGAGGGCATAAAATAAAATCACAGAGGGAACCATAGAAACTACCCATACTAACCCACTTTGTTTACATCGCTAAAATCGAAAAATAAAATAGCAACAAAGGGCTCACCAGACTAATGATTTTCTCTTTCTTTATTAAAGAAATCATTTTTATAAGTTCCAAACATTCCAGAATCATACATAGAGAGCAAACAATCAAGAATGGTACATGGATATACAAACATCAAAGAATTATTCAGAATAATACTTCTTCAATTCTTTTTTTTCTTGTTTTATTGTAGTACCTTGTTTAATTTCTACTAAAGTGAAATGCGTATGAAAACTGCAGCTACCCTTACCATTGTTGTGAAATATTCTTCAAAAGGTTCACGATATTTGTCATACAGCTGTTGAGAACAATCATGTGGGGGCCTTTGAGTACACATGTTGTAAATTGTCCTGTTAGTAGAATTAAGGAAACAAAAGGTGAATCAAATCCAAGTTATCTACATGCCTAATAGTGTGGGAGTCTAAAAGGATACGTATACAGCATAATATAGTCCTCTGGGCTGAACTGAGGCTCAGGCAGCCCTTCTAGAATGTTCTTAAGCTTTGTAATGCCCATTTGCATAAAGTCCCATCCATGTTTCAGATCGATAGTGCTACGTTGGTTCATTGTGATTTCAATATCTTCACAATTTAACAGAATGCAACCCTACACAAATTCCAAACACCTATGGCCCTGTTCCCAAACTAAATAACATCACCAACTAAACTCAACAAAATCTAGTATGAAAATCAAGCAATTTATAAGCCAGTCAGAAAATCAAGTCACATTGATATTTGACTTTACTGTTGAGATAAGCGAACAAATGACTGAAAGAATGATCTTATTAAATACCAAAGTGTGATGTTGGACAGGCTACAAACTTGGCTTTATCCTTGAAATATGGACCATAATACTTGGGTTTCAAGGCATCAAAGTGGGGGGCTGTTAAGGAGTGATGCATACTAAGAATCGCACAAGTACCTTGAGCCATTTGTGGGTCTCACTATAGAAAGGGTAGTAGAATATGACTAAAAATCAAGACAGGAAACAGGACTACTATTGGAGGCTTAAATTCAAGTAAAACAAAGAGGAGAGAAGATTCAGGAGCACAAGAATAGAATAAATAATAAAGGAACGAATAAAAGTTCACTAACTGGAAATGTTCCGAATTACCACAGTTATAGATGCCTAATGGGAAAAGGTAGTGGGTAATTTATTGGTTTAGTGTGATCTTGGTCTTCTAAAGATTCTCTACCACTCTAAATTGGATATTTAGTTGCGTGTATAGGACTTTCAGTATAATGAATTATCAAGAACAAATGAACCATTTACGTAACTAAACAAGTCCAAACTCCAAATTTTTAGAAGTGCTAAGATAAGCATAAAGTTAAAGTACATGTCACAAAAAAAAGCCTTCGAGAGAGCTCCACAAGAGTAGAATAATATGCAGCAGAGACTACCCACATTGAGCCAAAATAAAAACCCTAAGTAATTACCTCATCCGCTATTGATATTTACTTGCCAACTAATCATCTAAGCTCATGATTCATAAAAAAATAACTCACAGGTATAACTCAATATTCATGTGAGCTTACTTTTTATTCATGCTTATTTCTCGGTGAAAAGAAATTTTATTCTAAGTACTATTTAGGGATTGATTCAGCAATGTTTTTGCAAGCTCTTAACGTCCTTTGCCCTGGAAAGAGGCACTTTTCAGGAAACTGCAGTTATTGGACCAGTACCCACACGGTAACAACATTTTGGTGGCATGAGACATGTCGGCTAGTATCATATGATACATCTCTAAGCACATTCAACGTAATTGATTGATTCCTCACGGTTCTGACTTGGTTCCCCAAGACCCTGACTTGATAGGAATTCCACAAGAACTAAGTTTCACCAAGTGATTCCTAGGACCTAGATAAACTAGAGTTACAAAAATTGCACACTTTGCCTTAGAAGACATGTACTTATAAAATCTTTTCTGGGTTGCATAAAAAAAACGCATACAACATTTTCCAATAATGTATATAAATCAATAAGTAAATAAAACTGAGAATACCAAAAGAAAATACTCATTGTTATAGAATGTATATAGACTTAATCTTAGTAATATACATAGCTATATATAGGCAGTAGATTTATAGGGATCACTGCAGCTCTATGGGAATCACTCTTAATTTCTTTCTATAGTTAGCACCTTATGTATTGTATTTATTCACTGTTCACCTACTGGAATAAGAATAAGATCTTCCATTCAATTACATGGTATCAGAGCTTATAGGCTCGTTTCATTTTGGCTGTGTTACGGAAGAAGTTTGGATTTCTATTCCACTGATTTAAAGTGGTCAGTCTACTATCACCACCACAAAAGACCACAGAAGGAGGCGGAGTATATTTTCTGGCCAAACCAGTCTTCACCGGCATCTAGTTATGAAGTGAGTGGTTTCCACGCACTGCTCATACAGTTCTTTTGTTCATCACACACCGGCACGTGAAGGTGCGTGTCTAGCTGAATTGATTGGGTTTTAAATTTCTGGCATCGGCACATATTTATAGCGATTCTCAGGGCTGTTTTGGTGTTAAAATACAATCTAGAAACATATTTCTGGCGAATGTCAAGTCTGTTCTGGTGTTAAAATACGATCTGGAAAGTCTATTCGTCCCTTCTCAGGTCTATTCTGGTGTTAAAATACAATCTGGAAAGTTCGTTCGTCACTTCCGGGTTTGTTTCTATTCTGTGACATTGAATCTGGTTTGTGATTTGTGGCTTCTAGCTTCTACTTCATTTCATATAATTGGTGTTTTTAATCATAAGTTGCGGTTCAGGATTTCTTTCTCTGAACTACTTGCTTGGGTATTTGATTGTTCACTATGTGCTCTTGTCTACTGGTAAAGTACTCAGTTCCTTTATTTTGGGTGGACAATTGGTTTCTTCGTTGATAAAACCATTTTTAGACTTTGTTCATCTGTATTTGTGGGGTCACGTACATTCTTCTGGTTATATTTTTTGTTGATGAGTTCTTGTGCTGCTAAAATATTTGGAGAGAATGACTAAAATTGTGGCTCATATGTCTTCGGATAAAAGAATTTTGATTTTGGCGAAAGAGTTTGCAAAATTCTCACAATATAAAAAATTATAAAAAGAATCTATTTCAATTACTACCCTTGTTGAGTCAGGAAAAGCATGTCTTATATCCTCTTCGAAAATCACATGACAGGTAATCCTAACATATATTCTAGCTTTCGATCACACGGAGCACTCTCTCCTGTGACAGTTGCTGATGGTTCAATCTGTAATATTATAGGATCTGGGACTGTGAAACCAACTTCTTCAATTACCTTGTCATATGTATTAGGTCTACCAAAATTAGCCTTTAATTTGATGTCTGTTAGTAAGCTTACCAGAGACCTAGGCAGTTATATCTCATTTTTTGCCGGTCATTGTTTGTTTCGTGATCTGAAGACAAATAAAGTTATTGGTAAATGACATGTATATGATAGTCTTTACATTCTTGATGAATATTGGGAGCCTCGATTGGCTGCCTACTGTTGTGTCGTGTCTCCAGTTGAGGCACATTGTCGATTAGGGCATCCTTCTTTACCTATGTTGAAGAAGCTCTGTCCTCAGTTTCAGAATATTCCTTCACTAGATTGTGAGTCATGTCAATTTGCCAAACACCATCATAGCTCAACAAATCCAAGCGTTAATAAGTGGGTGGAGTCGATTTTTTAGTTAGTTCATGTTGATGTTTGGGGACCATATCCTGTTGTTTCCAAAACTGGACATAAGTATTTTGTCACATTTGTGGATGATTTCTCTCGAATGACTTGGATTTATTTCATGAAGAGTCATTCTGAAGTGTTTACTCACTTTTGTGCTTTTTTGTGCTGAAGTCAAAACTCAGTTCAATACTTCAGTGCGTATAGTCTAAGGAGTGATAATGCTAAAGAATATATGTCAAAATTGTTTCAGTCCTACATGAGACAATATGGTATTCTCCATCAAACTTCATGTGTTGATACACCCTCTCAAAATGGAGTTGTTGAGAGAAAGAATAGGCATCTACTTGAGACAGCTCGAGCACTTTTGTTCCAAATGAAGGTTCCGAAACAATTTTGGGCTAATGCAGTCTCTACAACTTGTTTTTGATTAACCGCATGCCATCGACTGTTCTTGTTGGTAATGTGTCTTACAATGTTATTTTTCCAAACAAGTCACTATTTTTGGTGGAGCCTAAGGTATTTGGAAGCACATGTTATGTTCGAAATGTTTGGCTATCTGTTACCAAGTTGGATCGTAAGGCATTGAAGTTTATTTTCTTGGGTTACTCACGCCTTCAGAAGGGGTATCGATGTTATTCTACTAAGCTTGGTAAATACTTAGTGTCAAATGATGTGGTATTTTCAGAGACCACCATTCTTCTATGCACCTCCCATTTGTACAACTCAAGAGGAGGAAGATGAGTGGTTAGTCTACAGGTTGCTCGGGTTGTGACAGAACAATCAAATAATGTTCTTCAATCTCCTAGTTCTCCTATAGAACACCAATTGACTATTGGGCCTACAACTTCTGCTCTAGCAAGACCGCCAATTGTTCAAGTTTATTCGAGGAGACGAGAGATCAACGATACATGTTCTGCACCAGTTCCTCTGTTATCAAATCTTTCTTCACCCGATCCTTCAGAGAATTTGGATCTCCCTATTGCTTTTCACAAAGATAAAAGGACTTGACAATCCACATATCCCATTGTTAATTTTGTTTCCTATGATTGCTTATCGTCTATGTCGAGGTCCTTGGTTGCTTCTTTAGACTCCATCTCTATACCCAAAACAGTGAAGGAAGCTTTGAACCATCCTGGATGGTATGATGCGATGCTTGAGAAAATACCCTCCTTAGAGGAAAATCACACATGGGATTTGGTGGATTTACCTAGCACAAAGAAACTAGTGGGATGTAAGTGGGTGTTCACAATTAAAGTTAATCTAGATGGTTCTGTGGCAAGACTTAAGGCTAGGATTATGGCTAAAGGGTATGCTCAAACTTATGGAGTGGATTATTCAGACTTTTTCTCTTCAGTTGCCAAACTTACTTCCGTCCGATTGTTCATTTCTTTAGCTGCTTTTGAGAATTGGCCTTTACATCAGTTGGCTATCAAAAATGCATTCCTTCATGGTGATCTTCAAGAGGAAGTATATATGGAGCAACCACCTGGTTTTGTTGCTCAGGGGGAGTATGAGAGAGTCTGTTATTTGAAGAAATCTTTGTATGGCTTGAAACAGAGTCTTTAAGCTTAGTTTGGGAAGTTCAGTGAGGTAGTCCTGTAGTTTGGGATGAAAATGAGCAAATGTGATCACTCGGTCTTCTACTTACAATCAAAAGTTGGCACTATCCTGCTGGTTGTTGATGACATTGTCATCACAGGAAGTGATTATGCAAGGATCTCTTCCCTCAAATCCTTCTGGTATACTAGGTTTCATACGAAAGACTTGGGTCAGTTGAAATACTTTTTGGGTATAGAGGTGAATAGAAACAAGAAGGGAATATCTTTGTCTCAAAGAAAATATATTCCTGATCTTCTTGCAGACACCAGAAAGTTGGCAACTAAGCCTTGCAGTACTCCAATGGCTCCCAATGTGCAGCTTATGAAAGATGACGACGACCCCTTTGATGATCTTGAGAGATACATGAGGTTAGTTGGGAAGTTAAACTACCTTGTTGTGACTCATCCAGACATTGCTTTTGCAGTAAGTGTTGTTAACCAGTTTATGTCCTCGCCTACAGTCAAACACTCGGCAGCTTTGGAACAGATTTTATGTTACTTGAAAGGAGCCCCTGGACTTGGGATTTATATAACAATCACAGTCATACTCGTGTTGAGTGTTTTGCAGATGCTGACTATGCTGGATCCAAAATTGCTAGGAGATCAACTACAGGCTACTATTTCTTTGTTGGAGGGAACCTAGTTTCATGGAGGAGTAAGAAGCAAAGTGTTGTATCTCAATCCAGTGCAGAATCTGAGTACAAAGCTATGTCACAGTCTACATGTAAGATTATATGGATACATCATCTTCTAACTAAAATTGGGTTGGAACATCACACACTAGCAAAACTTTAGTGTGATAATCAAGTTGCCCTGCATATTGTCTCAAATCCGGTGTGTCATGAAAGAACTAAACACATTGAGGTTGACTGTCATTTTATTCGTGAGAAGATTCAGGAAAACTTGATTTTCGCTAGCTACGCGAAGATAGGAGAGCAAGTAGTTGATTTGCTCACAAAGGCGTTGAATGGAACTCGAGTTGATTATCTTTGTAACAAGCTGGGAATGATCAACATATATACTCCAGGTTGAGGGGGAGTGTTATAGAATGTATATTGACTTAATCTTAGTAATATACATAGCTATATATGGGCAACAGATTTATAGGGATCACTGCAGATCTATAGGAATCACTCTTGCTTTCTTTCCTTAGTTAGCACCTTATGTATTGTATTTATTCATTGTTCACCTACTGGAATAAGAAAAAGATCTTCCATTAAATTACACTCATCAAAGACACTGAAAAGCTAAGTTGCTCAGATCCTTCAAAAAACACTATTTTTGGAGGATCCGACGCACACCTGTTGATATTTTTGAAGAGTCCAAACAACATAGCTGAAAAATCTAAAGTTTCAGGAAGTTAACGAAATAAAACAAAGTTCTGGAATCAGTTGTTCCTATTGAATTTCTAGTTTACATGGATGTCGTTAGTTGCAACAAAGAATGAACCAAAAATTAAACTCAAACCCTACCAGTAATGAACACTAAACCTCCACTATACCTAATTTCAAAAGGACAAAACACTCGTGCTCAGATCAACTATAGAGAAATAAAAAACAACATAAAACTAGTCAATCAATCATAGATCTGAAGATGGCAAAATCAACCACAGCAAAACAACACAATTTCTTTTTTTGAAATTAAACAAAACAACACAATTTTAATAGCTACCGGAAACAAAATCAATAACAGGATCAATCTGAAGCAAAGGGAGATCCAATTAAACCAAAACAATCACATCAACTATGCATCATAGGTATATACATACGTGGGAACAATGTACATCAAATCGCAGCTCACAATTTAACCAAAAAATATACTTGTGATGTCACCGGAGAGCGAAGGAATTTTCCAAAAAGGGTGATCGGAGAGTTAGACCTGATGAGGGCAAAAGACGGAGCTAGCAGCTATCTGGCATTGGGTGTATTGGGATCTAGAAATATTTTGTGATGAACGTACATGAAAACCCTCTTTGGATTTACCAAAGATCTTAGGAATTCATTTATTTCTTTCAAGGGTGGCTTGCTTTGGTTTTGGTGCATTTCATGTAACAGGCTTGTATGGTCCCGGAATATGGGTGTCCGATCCTTATGGACTAACGGGAAAAGTACAACCTGTAAATCCAGCGTGGAACCATTTATGACAAGAAGAGAATAGGGTGATTTGTGAATCTTTTTCCCCTTTTATGTGTTTTTCCTGTTTCCTCGACAAACCCCTTATACTTCTAACTATTTCCATTTTTGCCGCGGTAATTTCTTGGTTTTTCATTCAGGGTTATTGCAAATTTGTCGCTACTATTTTTGGGTTTTATGCATATTTACCACAACTTCTTGAGTACTCTCTTTATTCTTTTTTGAGAATGTCGTGAAGTAAAGTAGATGACATTCTCAATAAAAGAAACAAAAAAGAAAAAGAGTACTCAAGAAGTTGAGGTAAAAATGCATAAAACCCAAAAATAGTAGGGATAAATTTGCAATAACCCTGAATGAAAAACCAAGAAAGTACCTTGGCAAAAATGGAAATAGTGAGAATTTGTGTATGTTTTCCACATTTTCTACATTTGATTGGTCAAAATGTTTGAAAAATATTTTCTCTAGGAAAATGACTTTCCTAATGAATATATGGAAAACAAGTTGCATAAGTGACACTGCGACATTCCAAGTTTAGTGTCTCCTCTTACCCACCCAATCCCCCACCCCCACTACTTGAAGCATCTATAGCATACCGCCTATCCTTGTCAACGTCTTCAATTACCATTTTCTTCTCATCAACATGAGGGAGAGGTATCGCATACCATTACAGCAATATCCTCATGGGGTCAGTAATGTAGTGCAACAATTCAGAGTAGAAAGGCTAACCTTACTCATCATTAATCAATACCTTGATCCTCCTCAATTTGTAGTGAACATTGAGTTGAACTCAAAGACATCAGTCGGAGAAATTGTTTTGGTGCTTGACTCCTTGTTGAGAATCTTGTACTAAGGGAATGAAGAAGCCGAACAACATCATCATCTGATAGTTTAATTGTATCATGAATTCCTGATAACTCAATCTATCTGATGCATTAAAGAGTAGCATAGCAGAAGCCTACGAGAAAGAAGTGTCAATCTCATTTTCTCATTGATAACGTAATAAAAATGTTTCAAATTAACTAAGCCTATCCCATTTCAATAAGTAAGCCAACAGTCAACCTGATAAGTAGTGACAACGAGCACAATAGTCTTTGGCTCAAAATTTCCATTTATGTTGCAAGTTCCCAAAGAGTATATCCATGTAAGTTTCCTGTGCTTTGTTTTTGTTTGATAGAACTCCTTGAATACTTCAACGCACCTAACCTAACAATGTGCAGCATAAAATGAATCAATGACAAGACGTTTGACAAGAAAAATGATTCAAGCAAAAAAACATGCATGATTCTTTGCCCAAAGAGAAGAACTTCAGCAAGAGGAATAAGGGTCAAAACCATGATAAAATCAACTGCATAATGCCAATTAACATATTGATATGATAGACCATTTCTGCTGGGAGGTTGAGATCAAAAGACTTGTAGCTAGGCTAGAAGCCAGTAGTCAAGACAGTCACCGTCAAGTCAATTCCCGAATTTGCTATTGGATTATTGCTCAAATACTCCTCAAAGCTGCCTTGATTTTCCCTTGCCAATATCAAATATGTGACCTATAGAAAGAGAAGAAGAATGTCACCAGAGAACATAGCCTCAAATTCAGCATGATTGATCTGGATAGCTTACCATTCCCTCCATCTTTGATGTGAACTGTCCCCCACACTGCTGCTTCAACTTTGTTAGGATACTTCTCTCATGTTCATCATTGGCACTTTTATCAAATAACAGAGAAGAAGGTATTATTCAAGTAGTGGTTGAGATACACAGTAGAGGTAACTCTACCTATAGAATTACTAATATAAACTAGCAGCTACACTACCTGCAAGTGAGATCTATTATCAGCTTTCTCCTACTCTAGTATTATGAAGAAAAAGCAGATGCTCTAGAGGAAAAAGAAGAGAAGGGGATCTATAGAGCAATTTACTTTTACCCTAATGCACAGAGTAGGACAATTAAATTAGATAACTATTGTTGTGAAAAGGTGTGCGGTTTTGGAAACAGTTATTCACATAGTCCAAATATTTATCATGAAGCTCAATCAATTTCCGAACAAAAACTGAAAATTCTGAAGTAAGTTCATCTCCAAAAACATATTAAACGAACTAAGGGATTACCTGTTCCTGCAAACCAACCACATCTCTCTTATTTGCCTGTTGAGGAAGAACACTAGTTGATCAGAATGAATGCTAGACATTGAGCAATTATAGTAAATGAATTCACAAAGAAATACCAATTTTGACATTGAATAAACCAGCAGAAGGGCTAAAGTTAAAATACATATAAAAGAGAGGAAATGCGACAAAAAGCATCCCTAAGCAACGACTCATAAGTCATATTGTACCTAATTACTTGTCTGTTGGTACACATATTAATGACATAGTGAATTTATCATTTTACCTCTATTAATTATTAAGTAGACGAAAAGTTTTGTATTTTTCAAAGTAATTAGTTATTTAATTGAGGATATAATAGGTAAAAAAAAATTGTCCTTTCTTGATTTGTCAAAATGGACAAGTAATTAGGGATAATTATAAATAGAAAAGTGGACAAGTAATTAGGGACAGAGGAAATATGCATTTATTTTTTTAAGATAAATATTTTGGGCTTAAAGCCCACTTAATATTTGAAAGCTATCATAATGAATAGGCAGATGGTAAAGTATTGTAAATTGGGTTAATGGCCTAATTAAATATTAAAATATTTGGGCTTAAAGCCGATTTAATGTTTGAGGGCTACAATAATGAATAGGCAGAAGGCCCACTTTCAAGTGTATTGTAGATTAGGCTAATGACCTGATTAAAGTAAGGGGAAATTAAGCGGATGATCAAACATACTAGTTAATTAGCTAATATAGTTATAGTTTGAATTAATTATAATTCACAACTCAATTGTAGTTATAATTACGTGTCTCTCTCTCCTTTCTTCCTCTCTTTCGCCTCTCTCCTCACTTATACATATACAAATACAAATTATACTTATACATATATAATTATATGACATATATACAAATGCTATTGTCTTTCTCCACTCTATGCGCACTCTCGCTCACCTCTCTCCTCCCTCTCTCAATCTCGCTCCCCAGATATACAAATACATATGTACATTGGTTACATATATACAATTATCTGACATATATACATATACAACTCGCCTCTTTCCACTCTCTGCCCTCTCTCACTCGCCTCGCTCCTCCCTCTCCCAATCTCTCTCACCTCTCTTCTCCCTCTAATAGTAGCTACGAATTGTAATTACCAAACTATAACTATGAAGCCTAATTTAAATGATTTTAGTGGCTATTTGTGAAAGTTCCTCTTAAAGTAATTTGGGAAAACTAATATTTCCTTCCTTCATTCGTTCACAATACTACTCATTCGTTGATGATACCATAACAATATATACATATACTCATATGGTATCATTAAGGTTTCCTACATTCATCCATGTACAACCAACTCATTCCTCAATGATACCAACACATTATATGCATAATAGCATGGTATCATAGACTAATGACCAGTCCTTCGAGGGATGAATTCATGATTTCTGAATGATACCATCACAACATATCATCTACTGACATGGTAGCATTAATGACTATTTAATATATTGGAACACACCTTAGATCATGTATAATATTATATTGTTATAGTATATGAATATACTGTTGTGGTAACACTAAGACTTACTTCATTCATTTACAAAATTACTCATTACTTAATGATACCATAAGAATACATTCATAAATTGGGTATCATTAAGGTTTCTTACCACCATTCATGTACATCTAACTCATTTCTCGATGATATCATCACAACATATCATATATATTAACATGGTATCATTAAGAACTATTTCATATATTCATATACTGTTATGGTATCATTGAGGTTTCCTACAACCAACTCTTTTTTAACAATACCATTACAACATATCATATACTGATATGATATCATTAAGGATTGTTTTATATATTCATATACTGCTTTGGTATCATTAAGGTTTCCTACAACTGTTCATGTACAACCAACTCATTTCTCAATGATACCGTCATAACATATAATATATTGACATGTATCATTAAGTATTGTTTTCATATATTCATATACTATTATGGTATCATTAAGTACTCTTTTCATATATTCTCTATATTGTTATGATATTATCAAGGTTTCTGACAACTATTCATGTACAACCAACTCATTTATCAATGATCCAATCACAACATATCATATACTGATATGGTATCATTTAGGACAGAAGCAGAAGAATCGAATACCAAATATTGTGGAAAGAAAAGTAAAACGGCACATAATTCTATATTTTTTTTAAAACCACACTAAATGTCAAATGTAGTTTATACATACCCAAAATCACATAATTATGTATTTTTCTTATTTAGTTATTATTGTTGTCTAGTTATTTGTTTTTATTAATATGAAAATAGTTTTTTTTTTTTATATTTTCTTAAAAACCTAAAATATAAAAAGAGACCAAAAAATTAAAAGATGATAAACTAACAAAAAAGGGGGAAAGGACAAAATAAACAAAGAAGGAGAAAGAAACAACTAATATAAATATTATCAAATTGTATCTCTGAGGATAGAATGAAAAAAGAATAAAAATATTAATGAGAAAAGCATAAAATATAAACTAAAAAAATAATATATAAGAAAAAAACAAAGTAATGAACAAAATTAATTTATTTTATTTTCTTAAAAAGGTATAAAATATAGATTGAGAAAAAAAAAATAGAAAAAGAAGAAGATAAACTAATACAAAGAAAAAAAATGCTACCAAATGGTATTTCTAATAAAGGATAATATGAAAAAATAATAAAAATAATAAATGAGAAAAGAATAAAAGAGAAAATTAAAATAATAAATAAGAAACGAACAAAAGTAATTTATTTTATTTTCTTAAAAGGTAGAAAAATATAGAAAGAGAAAAAAAAATTAAAAAGAAGATAAACTAACAAAAAAAATATTAAAATATTATTAAATGATATCTCTAATAAAGAATAACATAAAAAAAGAATAAAAATAATAAAAGAGAAAATAAAATTAATAAATGAGAAAGAAGAAAAGTAATTAATGATAGGATAAATATAATAAATGAGAAAAAAAAGAGCAAAATAATAGGACAAAAAAATTGGGTTGGGCCAATTTGTGCCTAAATTTAAAAGGGTTGGGGTGAAATTGCGCTTAAGAAAGGAATTTGGCCTAAATTAAAGAGGGATATGGACTGTAATTCATTTTGGGAGAATGAGTATTTGCTAAATTAGTTTGGATTGAGCTATGAAATTGTTATTGTATTATATTTTTTGGCCTATTAATGTAGTTTCTCCTTATAATTTTTTAAAAAATGTTGAGTATTTATATATTCATGATGTATACCTTCAATTTTTTTCAGATTCCTGAATGTCTTAGCAAAATTGATATATTCATGATGTATCTTTTCCAAATTTGTGAAAATTTTGAATTAAAGTTGAAAGGATGTTGGACGATCTGCTTGAACAATTTTGAATTGTTGATGTTGATACACATTATGAGGGATTGATTAGCAGTGATTAAAATGTGATTGCGTGTTTTTATGGGAATGTAAATTGATTTATCCTTAGCGTAATAGACGGAAGATTTATATATCAAGCACTTTGTATTCGGACTGTCACGACCCGAGCCTACACCCTGGACGTGGTCGGCACTCGAGAACCATTGTTGGTCCTCAAGCGAACCCTCGTCCTGGCGGATTACAAGCGGAAAACTAACTCAAGCAATAATAGACTTAAAACTGAATTAAATATGTTAAACTCAAATACTCAACTCAAAAAGTCTGAACAATACTCAATAGAAATACTTATAGTTTGTAAAACAACTCAAAGAAAGTAACAACTGAAAAACTTCTCAACTCTATCTATCTATGAAGCCTCTACTATTACAGAAGGATATCGGGACAAGACTACGATATCTCAAAACTACTAATTGTAAGGTAAGGGTGAAGTCCTCTGGAATACAAGAAGGCTCACCAAAGCTAACTGGAGTGTCAGATGATCTCAACGAAGCACCTATTCATAATCTTGAAAACTTGTATATGCATCATTATAAGATGTAGGTTGAATGACGTCAGCACATTGAATGTACGAGCATGTAAGGGGAAACTGAAACATAGCTAACTGAACTGATAATATGGGAAGACAATACTTTCCTCAACTCAACTCCAATATGAAAGTAATAACAAAAGATAAAATGTTTAAAGTTTCATAATAAACAGATACTAACTCAAGGATGTATATAAAAATATAATAAACTCAAAACAGTAGATATCAACTCAAAATGTATAAAAATACAATAACATACTCTTTACACTTATTTGGGAAATTCTCTAACCGACAAACATTACTATGAGCTATGTGATGATACAACGTCACACTCACACTGCCAGAACTGTCATATATCTTGCATAGGTATAGAACACGTCAACTAAGTGGATCCACTAAGCTATGCCCAAATGATTCATCTAAAAAGTATGATCCTTTACCCATGTTGGCTACATGGTTTTAAGGAATGTGAGTTGTCTGAACTCATTCTCATATTAGTGCTCAATACTACTCCCAATAATATATACTTATGCTCAAATGTATTAAAACATACTCTTTCTCTGGTTTGAGATATTGCTCAAACTATCATCTCAAAAGAGGTAACTACTCTGAAATATCTTTGAACTCATAAAATCTTTTCAGAAATAGAAGTTTCTCTTTTCTCAATGTAAAAATGATACATTTGGGAATACTTAGTTCCCTTAAACTTTACTAAAAAATGTCTCTTTAAACTTTCCTCAAAAACTTAGTTTAAAACACAAATTTTGGCTTTAAAGGATTCTCAAGATTTATAACTCAAAATAGAGTTCATGTTAAAAATTAGGCATGAAAGAAGCAACTCAAGGATCTCAATACTCGGAACTCAAGAACTTCAAGAACTCAGAATTTAACGGTACGACTCATCTCATGAATACTTAGTTCACAGGGTTCATGCTGAACTATAAACATGGACGAATTGACTCAAGGACCTCAATGCAATACTTAACCTACTTATACTCTTTGTCAATCATGAATACAACCCATCTCATTCTTATATTTATTTTCTCAAGAGTTAGTTCCAACCTATAGTTAATTTCAAAAGACTTCTCAAAATGACTCAAAAAGGACCTTTTGAACTTTCCTCTTAACTCCTCTTTAATCTGAAATGTAATTTAAGATATGTGTTTAGGACATGTAGGATCTCTCAAGGATTAATGAAGAATTTAAGAGTTATTATCAAGAAGAGAGCGAACACTCGATTTGAAAGAACACATATGGAATGAAGAACAGAGAAGAAAAGGGCCCGATGACCCTGGCGCATTGTTGGCGCAGGGCGCAAGGCCTCCAAGTACTGGAAGCCCTTTGGGGTGCACTGCAGGCGCAATGGGCGAGACCTCCTGGCCCCTTGGGGATTCATTGCCCTACCCCAAACTCTCTTGCTCAATTTCGAGTCCTAACTCATCTAGAATTGATTGGTTTCTTCCAAACTCCCTTTGATTCACAAACCCAACACAAGTTCATTGAAATTCCACCCAAATTCTATCAAGAAACACCACTCATTCGCAAAACCCTCACCTCAAGAACTCAAAACCTCAATTGTTAAAAAATGGAGCTAAAACTCAAGAACTCTTTAAGAAATTTTACATAAATGATTTCATGGACGAATTAATGAAAGAATTACTTGATTAGCGTGAGGACGAACAAGTCCATCACTATGGAAAACCTCTTATACCTGGAAATAATGATTGTTCTTGGAAAAATTCCTCAATTCTTGAATGAACGCTTGAAAACCCTCTTTTTCTCTTTTTGAAACCTCGCCCTAAGATTCTAAGTGATTTGGAACGTGAATATGTGATTTAGAATCTGACTAAATCCTTAATTGAGTCAGAAAAAATGTGCTAAGACAAGTGGGAAAAAGGAAAAGACCAAAATACTCTTTCCTAAAACGAATGGAAAGCCTTAAATGGAGAGACTTCACTCAAACAGGCATAACTTTTTACTCGGAGCTCAAAATTTAGTAAACTTGGTGGTCTTGGAAAGGAGACTCAAAGACCTTTGATTTCATAGCTCACAGGGCACCTAATTCTTTATGTGCTAAAATATGTGGTCGATTGAAGTTGATCCAAGAAAAATCTCATAGCGAAACTCAATTGGAAAGAAAGTTTTCTACTCAACTTTAAGCTAGGGAACTCTAGTGACCTTAACACCTAAGAAAATTTAGAATCACATGGTACAATCTTATTTACAATGAAGAATGGTTTGATTCTTAACTTAGAAGTTTTCGGGATGTTACACGGACATTCTAGGATGTATCCGAAATCCTTAAAATTTAAGAGATGTTTTGTAATTTGGAAAAGAATATGGAATATGATGTAATTAGCTTCAACACTATATATTAATTTTAAATTAAACTTTAGATTTATAAATTGAATCTAATTTTCAGAATATAAATTTAGTATTTATTTTAAAAGAAGTCATAATTATTTTATTATCCTAATTGCTGAAATTTGTTTATTTGTTAAACAAATTTGCTTGTAATGTTAATTAGTTTAGTATTAGAATTATCTGCTATTGTGATGAGCATGATTATGTTAATATGTTTAGCATCAATTTTTTAGATAATGATGTGTTCAACACTTTAGCTTGCATAATATGTTAATTAGTTTGACATTTTACATCAATTTAGCACGAAATAAATATTAATTAATTTGAAATTAATTTTTATCATGATATGTTCAATATGCTAATATGTTGAAGGATTACTTGCACCTATAATATAATCTATACTAATTAGATTACGTGTATCATAAACAAGAACTACTTGTGGTTCATGTATCGAAAGCGGAAAACTCAGTTATAACCACTCTCTATGAGTTATGGACTACAAGACATCCCAACATGAATTCACTAAGACCTTGAGGTTGTGCTGCCTATATACATGATTTCTCTCACAAATACGATAAATTAAGCTCGTTAGAAAAGAAAAGTATCTTTGTAAGGTATCCAAAAATCTCTAATGGTTTTGTGTTAATAAGTGAGAAAAATAATCAAAGTGTAACTACATTTAAATCACGGGTTGTCACATTCTTGAAGGATGAGTTTCCTAAGGACGAAGAGATAGGTGAAAACATCATCCTTATTTTAGAAGACAAATTAAGACGTACAAGAATCACTTTATTCAAGTGGGAAATTTTAGCAGATGATGAATCAATTTCTCATTAGCAACCTCCTTCACCATCGGATGCAAATGGAACTAATTCTTCTATATTTAACGAAAGTATTCAAATGGATCTTGCTTTAAGTGAGAGAGAGATGGTCAACAATCTTGTTCCAAGTAAAAACAGAATAAATGCTCTTGATTTGAGTGAGAGCAATGTTGATCTAAATAAAAATAATGATGAATCATAAACTAGACACGATTCTCATAAAAAGGCTCTTCATCGATGATTTGACATTAAAGGCAGTAAATTATTTATGATACTCTAACCAGATGAAACTAAGCCCAAGGATGTAAAAAAGGCTCTCTCATGTCCTCATAAGGATAAATAAATAAAAGCAATAAAAAAATAATTAATGTCTATGAAAATCAACAAAGTTTGAAAACTAGTTGATCTCCTTGAGGGACGCAAAGCTATAAGTAGCAAACGAGTTCTCAAAATTAAGTTCAATCTCTATTTTCTTGGTTCTGGCTATAGTTGCATGTTTGAATCTTGAATTACGTCAACTGGATATGAAAACAGTCTTTCTCAATGGAGAATTGTATGAAGAAATTTATATGAAACAATCAGAATATTGTATTGAAAAAGGTCATAAACATAAGATTTGTAATCTTTTGAAGTTTATTTATGGCCTCAAAGAATCTTCAAAATCGTGATATATACGCTTTTAGAATGTTATCATATTCAATGATTTTATCATGATGGATGAAGATCATTGTGTTTATACCAACAGATCAAGAAATAAACTTGTGATTATAACATTGTATATACATGATATACTTATAATTGGAAATGATAAGAAGTTCATAACGGAGATTAAGTCATGGTTATTATTTCAATTTGAGATAAAAGATATGGGTGAAGCTGCATATATTATTGTAGTTGAGATTTCAAGAGATCATCTAACGAAATTCTTGTATCGGTAACGACCTTTCTTGTCGTTATGGGTGAGGGTGAGATATTCGTAAAAAAATTGAACAAAAAAATTTCTAGAGTAGTGAGTTGAAAATTTCAGGCTAAGGCTAAGCAATTCATATATATGATATCCTAGTCAGTCTAAAATTGTGTGTTACTACACACCAACTCAAAAATTAAGATTTAGTAACATTTACTGTCAAGCAAAATCTAAGGTTATAGACCAATTATCAGATTTTGGTTGTAACTAAAAGAAAAGCCTCAAAAGCCAACACAATAACTACTGTAAATCCTAGTTTTAAACCTTAATACAAGTAATTTCTGATCAAGTTTAACTTCAAACAGAGGCAACATATATATGAAGGTTAACAGAATCAAACAGTTGACTTTATCCAAATTTTAAAATGAATTAGAAAGGAATTGTAACTATTAAACACAAGAAATGAGTAATCAATGTCAAAAGAAGTACGAAGTTTTGAATATGCAAAAACAGGAATATAATATAACACATAACACACTTGAAAAGATTAACGAATCCTATGAAGAATCTTTATATTTTAGAACAAACAAATATTTTATCCCTACTGAAGATAAGTATATGATTTAACTTTCTTCATAAAGTGATAAAAGATTCATCTAAGAAGTTTGGGAAAATGAATTGAGCGGTAATCAAAAAATAAAAGATGTGTTCACCAAGATACATATAATAGCATCGAAATAAATAAAAGAAGTCTAGATATAGGAAGCATTAATATTTTACTTTTTCAGAAAGTCAATACGAGACGAGTCCATTCCATTGATCCCTTGGTATGTGAGTTGGTTTATTTTCCATCAAGACATCTTTGATCTTATATTTGGTCACATACATAGCCTTTAAGATACATTTATAGTCCCTCCATTTTTATCCTATTGACTTTTTCACAAACTCTTCTCCGCATATCGAAATGAAAAACTTTTTGTGAAAAGATAGAGAAAAGTTAACAAGATAATATCATGTATAAAAAGAAATGATACTTGTTAAGAATAATAATTTCATACCTTCACAAACTTCATCAACTTTGTCTTTTCTTAATCACCAAACACTCGCCAGTCATTTACATTTAGCAGTGTCAAATCTGAAGTTTTAGCAATGATGCCTAGAAAGTTAGCAAGCTTTCGTCCCTCTTTATCAATTGATTGATTACGACTATTAGACGACACAACAATTGTCTTCTCCGAAGATAGATTCTAAACATCTTTTAATAAAGTAGGTCCACGAACTTTACTTGTCTTTGAAGGACCTGAAATAAATTTAAAATTCACTTGTGACAATCATCAGAAAATGAGTTAGTACAAAACAATAATCAAACTAAACAGTGCATGAACTCCAATATAAACCAAGTTTATTAAACTGTCGATTGAAAATTTTTAAATGGAGAGACTGTTTTCTTGTTCTAACTTAACCAACAGTCAAACTGAAAGGAAGGGGACAACACAAACAATCAATAAAAAAAGATACAGAAGATAAACAAGAAGGAAAAGACTATTACTACTAAAGGTGTAGAATGAGGGAGAAACTGCATCTAATATAATTCAAGAGGAGCAAAGAATCAACACTCTAGGCAGTCCAATAGTGAAGAATATGTTAGGGTTTTGCCCTGATTTTCTTACCATAATTTAAGATTCATTTTTCCTTAAAAAAAAAAAACATTATCATAAATGTTTTTACTTTTCTTGAAAGGAAAATATAATATTATTTTATATTTGGTTTATTCTCTCCTTTTAGGACTCCTTTTCTAGTAGGAAAGGTTTTAGGACTCTATAAATATAGGTTTGTTTCTTCTCACATATAACAATAACATCCACAATGTAGTCGTTTAAAAGTCTTGTTTATGGGGAGATTTTCTCTCTATAGTTTCTATGCTTTTGATTAGTTTTTAATTATGTAGGCCAATTGGTCATATCCTACAATAATATATTTCTTTTAGTATAATTTTATGTGTCGTCTAATTTATCGTCATATGATTTGCAAATTATAAGCTTCCACATGACGCCCTAATCACCCTTCATAACCCAACAGAATAAACACATTCTATAACAACATATCAAAAGGATATAATCAACAGAAAAATTAAGCATAAAAAATAAACAACAGTGCAAACACTTCAGAGAGAGAAAACAATCTTCGATACTGCAAGAATCAAGCAAATCATAGAGAATACATACTCATAAGTTTGCAAAATGCAACTAATACTTGATACATTCTCATGTATTTAGATCATATTATGCAAATTGTGAGAAATATAAGAAAATAATATTATTGAATTGTTGTTGTGTCTATATTATTATATTGAGACCCTATTTATAGACACTAGAATACAATTCTTTACCAAGTAGGATACTATTTACTATTCCTATTTCTATTTGTATTCCTATTCTTACTCTAAATAGGATTGTATAAACCTATTTCTATTCTAATATGATTGCATAAACTTATTTCTATTCTAATAGGATTGTATAAACATATTCCTATTCTAATAGGATTGTATAAACCTATTCATGTTTTAATACTCCCCCTCAAGCTAGTGCATACGATTCATGTACCTAGCTTGTTACAAATGTAATTAGTACGAGGACCGATGATGTCACGACCCGAGTCTACACCCTGGACGTGGCCGGCACATAAGAACCATTATTGGTCCCCAAGCGAACCCTCATCCTGGCTGACTACAAGTGGAAGACTAACTTAAGCATGCCAAAGCTTAAAACTGAATAAAATCCAAGAAACTCAACTTTTCGAAACTTTAACTCAAATGAACAACTTAGAATAAAAATAATATATTCAACTTGCCATAAAATAGGCAACTTAAGTCTTTAAAATATTTAATAAAATAAATGAATAATACAGACTTCTCAACTATACTGACTATCTATGAAGCCTCTAACTGTTAAAGATGGAAGTTGGGACAAGACCTACGACATCCTAACTAAACTGAAAAGTAAATGAAATCCTCCGGAAATAAGGAGGCTCACCATAGATAACTTGAACTTCCGAATGTATCAACAAAGCTCCTGTTGATGATCCTGAATACCTGTGTCTGCATCATGAGAAGATGCAGGACAAATTGCTCAGTACGTGGAATGTACGAGCATGTAAGAGGAATTCTAAAGCATAAACATAAGCTTGAAACTTGATAAAAATGGAAACATACTTACCTCTTTTCAAACTTACTCAACTCAAGGAATACGCAATGATACTTAAAACTACTCAACTTACTCAACTCAGAGGTACTCAAGGATAAGATACTCAACTCAGAGATTAGATACTCAACTCAAAGATATGATATTCGACTCTGGGTACTCAACTTTGGATACTCAACTTTGAATACTCAACTTAATATGACTAAACTCATTTCAATATAAAGCAATTTAAAACAAATGCAATATAAAGAAACAAACTGTTTAAAAACATGTTGTCAACTCTGTGTGTATGCAAGGATACAACATAACTCTGAAATGTATGTAAAAATACAAATAACTGTGTATATAAGAATACAATAACTTATGTGGGAGTTTCTCTAACCGACAACCACCACTATAAGCCTAAGTGATGGTACAACATTTTACCTCACGTTGCCAAGGACCGTCCTATACCTTACCATCGGTATAGAACCTGAACTACTAAGTGGATCCCCTAGTCTGTGCTGAAAAGCACTAAGGAATCATCTAAAATGTATGACCATTTTTCTGCCTATGATGGCTACATGGTTTATGGGGGCTTGAGTTAATATGAACTCGCGTCCCCATATCAATGCTCAATACTACTCCCAAAATATACTTAGCTCATATGTTTTTAAAACAACTTCTTCTCTGGTTTGAGATAATTACTCAAACTTAGCTTAAAAGCTCTCTTGGAATAAATGTTCCCTTTTGCTATTCAAAACTCTTTTGGAAATCTCAGTTTCCTCTCATCTTAAATGTGAAAACATTTACACTTGGGAATACTTAGTTCCCATATATCATTTTAAAGAAAATGAACTTTGCTCTTACTCTTTACTCAACTTCAAGACTTAAGTCTTAAAAAAAAGTTTAAACATTTGTAAAAGTCTTCTTAAAATATGGTTCATGCCGAATTATGGACATGAACGACTCAATGCAAGGTTTTCAATAACCATAGATAGAACTCAAATACTTGGAACTCAAGAACTTCAATAATACTACTCACTTCAAGAATGCTCAACTCAGAGGGTTCAT
>JAJOOR010009118.1:0-24253 GCA_036250505.1 Solanum acaule
ACCATAAAAATGAGAACTTTACCATTAGGAACATGAGCAAGATTAATCCCAGTAGAAGAAAGCGCTTCCTGATTCATCCTAGACAGCTGCAATACATCACCAAAAGCAGTAATATTTATAGGACCCTTAATCCCATTTGCCCTAATAGCCGCAGTAATACTCTGTGCAATCTTGAAAACATTAACACCAGCTGGAGGAGAGCAATTTTCGAAATCCCACCACACTGATACCTTCACATTACGGCTCTCCTCTTCATGACGCCGAGATGGGTATGAAGATTGACCTTGATTTTGAAAATTTGTACTGAAATGAGCGATTTGAAAGCAGGTTCTTGGGTTTGCAGTAGTAGTAGTAGTAACAGTGTTAGTGAAGAGAGAGATTGTAAAAATGGGTCTCGGAAAAAGGGGTTTCATGGTGAAGATTTTGGGGATTAGGGTTAGGAGAGGAAATTGATGATGTTCATTTCAGATTGATACTGCCATGGGAGAAAAATGGAAAGCTTTGAAAGTCGATTTTTAAAGTAAAAAGGGTTTCTGGTGAAGAAGAAGAAGAAAGAGCTAAAACCCTTCAAAAATCTCTACACGTGCACATCACGTGATATAAGTATGGTTTTTATTTATTTTCTCGTATTTGGTAGGTAAAAGAAAAATATTACTCCATCCGTGTTATTTTAATTAATTTGATTTGACATGTAGTTTAGAAATTAAGAAGTCTATTCAATCTTGTGGTATTACACTAAAGACATTTAAAATGTATCAATTGTAATTTTTTAATTTTAAACATGTTACGCAAAAAGTTGAAATTAAGAAATTGTTAAAAGGAAAGAAGTCTTCTAATTGAAATGGACTAAAAATGAAAGTAGGATAAATAAATCGAAATGACCATACGTATGCCCTCTTTCAAATCATTTGATTATTCGAAGTAGGAGTTAGGGTTGGGGTTTCAGGCAAAAAAATTTTTTATTGGTATAACGAGTTCATGTACTTACAATTTGGATTACTACTATTTTCCAAACCTTTAGTATCACACTCAATGAAATGTGTTTCTAGTGTTGGGATAACTTCGAACCCTTTAACTCACTTGCATCGGGGTGAGTATCCTAAAGCATGGGGATGAGGGTAAGGATAGGGATAGGGGAGGGGAGGGGTAGGGAAGGTGGTGGAGATGGGGGCAACGAATTTGATACCTCATTTTAAAGAATTTATTTCTAGAAAAAAATATTTTTCAAAATTGTACATTCAAGAGTATGATCTGATGGTCAATAAAGTAATTGAGAGTTATTTAATCTCAAGTTCAAAAATTTCAGCAGAGATAAAAATACTAAATGATCGATTTCTTTTTATTTGTCCAAATTTTGATAGATAAAATTATATGATATCTATTAGTAATAAAAATGACAAGCATCTTATGAAATTAATTATAATATGTTAAAATGGACCCAAACACCATAATCATAAAAGAAAATGTGACCAATTCAACATCTTATTTTGAACCAAAATTTTGATAGGTAATTTATGTTCAACTCGTTAAGTCAAGTCAATAAACACGTCACAAATTCAACCCCTTTAAATAAGGGAAGCTTACATAAATATACTATATTAAGAAAATATTTATTATTTATAGTAATAATATTATTTTTTTCATCTGATCACTTTTAATATATTTATAATACGATTTTAACACATATTACAAAAAATAATTTATAAAACACATATAATACAAGTTTTATTGATAGATAATACAATAACACGTTTTATCACACATTTTAATACAATGTGTCAGTTTCTTACCAAATAAGTATAATATATTTTAAAACTGTTATAATACATATATAAGTCACTCTTAATACATATTGCATATTTATCATAGTATTGTTATCTATTGCTATTTATAGTAACAAATAAAAATTATCGCTAAAATCAATAATTATTTTTACTTTATTAAAAGGTACTCATTCAAGTAATTTTTCTTTTAAATATGCACGCCTCTGACTCTCTCTATTTTTTTTTTAAGAATAGAAGAATAGTGGGCTGATATTTTTCAAAGCCCATTGACTACCTGATGAATGACTCTAACTGGACCACCACCTTATGAAAGAGGCCCAGTAGCAAAGAAAATGAGCAAAAGTGACATTTTTTTTTGGAATTAAAGAGAAGATAACAAGGAAAAGTAGAGAAAATGACTTGTAACATGTTCTTTAGCTTAATCTTTATTTATAATTATTTTTTCCTAAACACTTTAGCTATACCTCAATTCTCTAAAATAAATACTTTTTATTTTTTAAAAGCTTGATCAAATAAGCTATTAGTTTGTCTGGCTTGTTGCATATAGATGACTAATTAAACGAAGTTAGTATTAATAAGATTTAAACTGTTCTCTTCATATCATTAAATCAGATTCATAAGTTTTTTTTTTCTCCTTACGATCGTAAGATTTCATATGCTACAATACTTGAATTAGACATAAACTACCAGTATATATATGTTTTGTTTAATGATGATTGTGTGATTCACATCGATTGTGATAAGATTTATGGACTCTTTATCTGGATTGACATTTCTCCTTCTATTGATTCAATTCTTGGGGGTGTCAATCAAGTTTAAAGCCTAATTTAACACAATATTATAATCAGGCTCACTAAGTACAATATGTCCCCCCCAGATCATGCAGGGCGGTGTGAATATACTCTTGATCCATTAAATGTCTAGATATGAATGTGAAGAGTGGCGAATGGGATGATCAATCTCACATTGGACCGAGACGAGATCCTTAAGCTCAGGGAGGACCCATATACACCCTTACAGGTGCTCAATCACTCATTAGTAATTTCTTCAAAAGTTGACTATATTAAATGTTCGACACCCAATGAACAAATCTCATAATGGGTGATTTGGCTTTGTGCCTAGTTTAAAGGCTTTGTATGTTGGGGAAGTCGAGGGTTCGAATCTCGCTAATAAACAACTATTTTCTATTTTCTAATTTCCTCTTTCCCCTTCAATATAAACTCACATGTTTTTCTCCTTTTTACTTTCTTTGTATACTTAACTTTTAGTCTTAATAACTTTTACAATTTATGAATTTCTCGTGAGATGAAAATATTAAAAAGTCATATCCAATTACTTTTCTTATTTTTCTTGAAAAGTTTTGGCTATTTGTTTAAGAAAACCTTCAAGTTTAAAAAAAATCTCTTAAAAAACTGGAAGTCTTTTTTTTTTTTAATGGTAATATTAATCTTATCCTTTCTCATTAATATTTTAAATATCACGTTTAAATAATTGTACACTTATACTATATGATTTATAGTAATTTTATAATTAAAAAAGTGAGCACCCATAACCCGAGAATCCTAAATCTGCCATTACTTAAGCTCATCATAGATTTGGACAATATATTATCCTTACTTTGAATTAGCTTTTAAAATTAGCTTTTATGGTGTAAATTCGCTCAAAACCTAATTTGAGAGATGAAGACATGTATGGATAACACTAATTTAGTAAATGTGTGACTAATGCTTAATCCTTATTCAGTTAAATATTTCTCCATATATATATATATACGCGCGCGTGTGTCACATGAAGGTTAAGTGATCAATAATTGATATGGATTAATCGCAAACAAACTTCGTGAGAATTCTTTATATGATGGTTAATTTTGATGTAAGAGAACATATATTATTTGATAACGTACTATTCATGACATTCGTCATGGATGCAGTGATAAATTCAATAATTTTGATTCGAATTTCATATTTATTCAACATAAATATAAATAATCTATCAAAAATATAATAAGCAAAAATAATAACGATTCAAAATATATAAACTAAAAATCCTGATTCTACTTCTGCTTTCGCGATCAACATAATTCAGATTATTCTTTACTGAATGCTAGCGCCTTTTAAGGCACGGGCTAAATGAAAAGAAACGAACAGCATAAAATATAGTAATGAATTTGTTCTTTAGACAATTTTTTAAATATATTTTTTACCTTATAATGTGGTTAATGCCCTATTTACTTTTGACTTAGTAACTTTTTTTCTTGTTTTAAAAAGTTTTAAATTATATAGATAACGATCAGTTGTGGGGGATTTTTCGTAGTAAGATTTATTTAATTTTTTCATAAAGGAAAAGTAAACTTTATGAAGTAATAAACAATACAAACGTCATATCATATTTTTAAAAGTTGAAATCTAGAAATTGAAACAAATTCTATCGACGTTAAGAATAATATATTGCTCCGATTGAAATTAAAAGTTTTTATTTCGTCCATATATATTAGAGTCGATTATTTATAAATATATCAGCCGTTCATTTTTACTTGTCACTTATTTCTAAAATAAATTCTCATTTTTACATATCACTTTTGACCTATCAAGAAAAGACAATAATTTTTTCATATTTTACCCTCAGCATTAAATACTTATTTTCCAAATAATTTTTAAAGACATCATTTAATAAAGATAATTTGGTAAAATATTCATATCAATAATCATTTAATATATACATGATGCGTACGTCTATATATCTTATGTAATAAATGTATTTTTTCGATAACTCGTGATGATTTCATGGCCACTATATAGTATATAATATATTTTATAATGATGTTGGGAACTTTTATAAAGTTAATTTATTAGATTACTAAAATTACCAAACATTCCACATTAACCTATCAGAGATATTTTTTTTTAAAAAGGATTAATCTTGATGTGGATAAACTTCAAACTTAATCAATCATGGCATTATTTTAATGTTTCAAATATATGGGAATGCTTTAAAAAAGATTAGAGAGAACTTTATATTAATTATATACTGTGTTAATGTGGGAGATTCTATACAAGTTAAATATACTGTGTTAATGCCGTAAGATAGTAAGTAATAAGCAGTTTGGTCAAATTTTAAAATTAATTTATTTTTATAAATGTTGTTTTAAAAAAAAAATACTATTAGTGAAAAATAGTTTGCGTCACAATTGATGCTTGATCGAGTTTTAAAAAGTGCTTTCCAAAAGACAGTATATATATTATTATTATTGAATTTGAATTAGGCTCAACGTTAAAAGATATAACACAATTTTAGAGCTAGACACATCTTAGCATTGGGTTAATGTTCGAACTCTATATTATACTTTATGTTAAGTTATCGACGTTTTAAATGCAACAAAAAGTCAGTTTATATGAGTTATCAAATTCTGATTATTTTCTAATTTTCGTTATTTCTCCACTTGGTTTGAACTTTGACGTAATCACTTAAAAATAGATGGCCAAATTAAATAGGGAAAATGGTCTGAAATATATTTGAACTTTAATCGAAATTGCTGTAACAATACCGAATTTTGGAAAGGACCTTTTACCTCCCTGCACTATTTAAAAGTGTATTTTAAGGGTATATATGTGCCCACGTGGACATCAAAAATATTGCATCATTATAAATAGTATGTGTCCACGTGGGCACATATATACTTTTAAAATACACTATTAAATAGTGCAGGGGGTAAAAGGTCCTCCATAAAGTTTGGTATCGTAACAGCAATTTCGGCCAAAGTTAAAGTATTTTTTAGATCTTTTTCCCAATTAAGTACTATACTTTAAAAGTATATTTAGAACTTTTAAATATATGCACTAATAAATATATCAACATGCCTTTATGCCCTTTTTAGTATATTTTTAGAGGAAAATGATATGTGGTCGGTGATAAATATTCAAATAGAATATCCTATTAATATTAATTAATTATATCCCCGCGAATAACAGAATAAATACATTTCCCTGAGAAATAATTAAGAGGAAAAGTATAAACGCATGGAAAGAAGGCATAATACATAAATACAGATGCTTTTTAATTTAATCTCATTTCATATTACGTCCTCTAATTTAAAGGGGCACAAATAGTACCGGCAAAATGAGCTCATATTTTGGTAACTTGTCCATATTTTAATGGGTTGGGTGAGTGATTTTTTACATGGGTAAAATATAGGTTGATACCCATATTCAACCCATAAAAATATGGGTAAAATATGGTAAAGTATGGATTAGTCAAATGGGTTAAGCTTCTAACTTTTATTCACTATAAATTCATGATATCACTAAAAATATGTAATTTCTCTTGCCTTTTATGTTCTTCTATAGAACTAATTATTTTTCACTATAATTGAAAAGCTGAAGTCTTTGGCCCTCAAAAAATATATATTTTAAATGTACATTTCTTTTATTACTTATAATTATATTTTTTTTATTTGTTTAATTTTATATTGGATAATAAATAATAGTGTAAAATAAGCAAATCATGTATTAGTATTGACATTGTTTAAAGTGCATTAAGCATGTTTTAGTCCTAAAATGCAAATATTCATTTACTTTGAAATTAAAAATATTTTTCCCTTGTTATTACATAATTTTATTTTATATTGAAAAGTTATAGGATTTTTTTTTTACTTTTATGATACAATAAAACTAAATGAAGCATTTTCAACATTTTTCATCTAAAAAAAGACTAAAATATTTTCTCCATGTTGAATTCTTAAGTAGAGTACTATTTACAAATGAAAATATGGGTAAAATATGTGTAAACTAGTATTTTACCCAACCAATTTCTTACCCAATCCATTTTTACCATATCAAATATGGATGGGTTGAATTATTACCTATTTTATGTTGAACCATTTTTAACCCGCCCAAATTTGACCCAACCCGCCCATTTGCCATCACTAGGCACAAATAAACATTTAAACTTATATAAAGTTTAACAAATAGACACACACGTCCTGCGTAACATCCTATATGAAAATTTGTGTTCTAAGTGTATTATATCACATAAGACTCATATGTTTACTTGTTCAATTTTATATAAATTTAAGTATCTACATGTGCACTCAAAATTAAATGACATATTTATGTATTACCTCTAAAATGAATATATTTCAATTAATGTTGGGACATTGGAATATGCCAAACTCAACCAGTACCATTGAAAGACACAGTACGAGAATAAACATGTGAATTGTGATCTAATTTTACCTTTTAAATAAAGAAGCTTTGATTGATAAGTTTTATTCTAATTTTAATTTTCACGTGAAATTCATTACGTTTATCCATTATTCTTCACAATAAAAATTAATTATTTAAAAAGTTTAATAATAATTATTCACTTTATTTGAAATCAGTTTTGCCAATTAATAAATAGTTGATCAAATGTTTTTAACTTAGCTTACTCTTTACTTTTGAAATTGTACTTACATATATTGAAACATAAATATTATTTTAAATAGCTTTTTGCAGAAAGTATAACAAAAAATAAAACTACAATTCCATAAATTTCAATAAATAAATAAATTATTACCTCTCTAACTTTATGCGACATTAATTGTCTTTAATTTATTCTCGTTCCAAATGAAATTATTACTAATAGTTTAATATGCAGACTAAATTATATTAAAATTATAATCTCCAAGTTAAATGGGATATCCCAAAGTTGAAAGTGTAATAAAATTTGAACTGCATTTAGTAAATATTAGAAATTTATCTATTTCGAATATAATTCTGAAATATTCCATCTTATTTCATCTACCAAAAGTCCCTTTAGAATTTGATGTAACAAAGAAACCACTTTCACTTTCTTAAACGCCTAATATGTTCTTCTTCTTTTATACCCACATGTGTGATTGAATATCCATCTTCATGCAAGTATAAATACAATAATACATACAATATCATATGTATATAATCTTAAGATATGATTAAAATTTCTTTGATGAATATAACATATAGTAGCTAGAGGTGAACCCAATATTTGAAGATAGGGGCACCACTAAGAGTGGCTCTAGAGCAAGGCTAGGAGTGACTTAAGGATAAGGTTAGCGAAGCGTAGGACTTTAATTATGCAGTAGATTTTCTAGTAATCTTATATTTTGTGTAGATTGTGCTAGGGTTTTTATTTTTTATTTTTAATTTCAATTAAAAAAATAATGGGGTCAGATGAGATGGCAAAAAAAAGGGTGGTTAAGAAAAGGGATGGGGCTGATAAGGTGGCAAAAACGAGTTTTAATAAAAAATATATTTTTTAAAAGGTTACCCATAAATAAAAAACTGATTTTAAAGTTTAAAAAAGTTGCCTTTCACGGGATCCGAACCTGCACAGTCGCGGTCCAAACTAGAGCCTTCGACCAATGCAGCCTGGGGCATCTTTCAATTATGAGAGTGAACAATTAAATATATCACCGTTTTATCAACAATATATATGATTTTTTTTAAAAAGTTAACGGGTGCATGTGGGTCCGCCTCTGTTCGTAGCCCGCATTGAAACCTCGATTAAATTTGGATCGTGGATTGGAGGGCTCATTTAAGGGTGACAGTCCCAACATGATTTTATCCATACACAAGACTCAATCTCGAGACCTCTAATTAAGAGTGAAACAGTCTCACCACTACATCACAATCCATGTTGATCCCAACTGAGACTTAACAAAGCTCATGCACAATGAACAATCACCACTCATATATAAGCTTAATATAGAAAAAAGAGAACCTTTTAACGTACTCACTTATAAATGGATTTAAACAAGCCAAAACAACAAAGGAGGTATTAAAAGTGCAACTTTCGAAATACCACAAGAAGAAACATTAATTGAATCAACTTTTCTTGTTTAAGTGGACATGAACAATCCTCACATGCAAGAAAAAAAAGGCAATTGCTTTTCCTTTTTAGCTAAGTTTAAATATGTTTATCAATTTAACCAAAGCATGAAGCTTCTTTCATGGTGATCAAAGCTTTACTTTTTTCCCCCCAAAAAAATCTTGATATAGATTTCATATGTCATGCATGGACGGCATTTTAATTAACCCGTGCATGCTCGAACATTCTAAGAAGTCGCCCCATCCAGGGGAGGCTTAAATGGTCAAACAAAAGGGAAACACGCCTTAGTCCCCAAGTTCATTTGGCATAATACATAAACGTGACCCTTAACTTGACTTCAGTGAACAACTATGCCCTCCAACTTTGAGTGTGCACAAGTAGGTACTTAAACTTGTATAAAATTGAACAAGTAAACAAGCGTGTCCTACATGGCATAATACATGTAGGACGCCACGTAGGACACAAAATTGCCATGTAGGGTGTCATGTAGGATGAATGTGTCTATTTGTTCAATTTTATACAAGTTAAGTGCCTACTTGTGCAAATCTAAAGTTAAGGGTCATATATAATTACCAGTTGACGTCAAGTTAAGGGTCATGTTTATTATCTTTATATAAAAAGAGAGAGTTATTAGTTATTATTATCTCAACAAAGATTAAATGGATTAACTTTATTATCAATTGAAATCTAATTATAAAAATAATTGATAGGTGTACTAAAACAAAGTTATTAACATTAATGTTGCACCTCAAAAGTTAAAAACCTAAAAGAATAAACTTCTTTAAAATAATAATATAAATTTTTTTATAAAGTTTAAGGGCTTCAAAATTAAACCATATCCTTTGAGGGGGAGATGGATCTTCTTTTTTTCTTTGTGGGTAGGGAGAGAAATTAAAGTTGATTAGGGGGGTTAATATTTTTATTGATGAGGACATTTCAAGGGGGGAAAATGTGATTTATATATATCAACATCTCCTTTCTTTTACTATAACCTATTATTTAATTTGGACGGAAAACTTAAAGTTTCAATTATATGTGTTTGTTTTTTATTTGAAGCCAAGTCCCTTTCATCGTCCAATGACAATCATTGTTGAAGCTCGAAATAATTTATTATACAATCGATAGGATTTAATTAATAATACTATACATTAGTAAGTTAATAAATTCTTACACTATCATCTATATGGAGTAGCTTGGGCAAATAACTTTTAGGGATAAGGGTCTGAAAAATACCTCAACTTTGGTCGGATTTGCTGTTGCGATACTAAACTTTCATAAGGACCTATTACCTCCCTAACTATTTAATACCGTATTTTTTACCCCCTGAACTATTTAATAGTGTATTTTAAAGGTATATATGTGCCCACGTGGACACATTACTATTTATAATTTTGCATTATTTTTTATGTCCACGTGGACAAATATATACGTTTAAAATACGGTATTAAATAGTCTAGGGAGGTAATAGGTCCTCATGAAAGTTTAGTATCGCAACAGCAAATCCGACCAAAGTTGAGATATTTTTCAGACTCTTATCCCTAAGTTTTAATATCATCTAATATTATACAAGCATCTAATTTGACATGAAAAAGTATTTTTGTTCGAGAATATCTATATACACAACAAATAAAGAATTTATGGTAATTATTATTATATTAAGCGAGAATAATGATATGAGCATCTATATAAATGTCATTAAAGACTTTAGCGACTCTGAATACAATAACTTTTAACTCAATTACCGTTAAATATTTTTGCAAGAAAAATCTATTGCTATTAAATATCTCTTTTGTTGTAGTGTATACACACGATTGGAGCATCTTGGAAGCACGGAGACATTGAAGTTTTTCTTTCTTCATCATTTACTTGTAATTTTACGATTTTAATACTTTTATGATTGTTGTTATTACGATTATGCATGTGTTGCTAGTTTTCTTAATTCTAGGGTTATAAATTTATAATACTCCATGAATGTTGTCCAATTGAATACTTTTCCTCTGTTCCTAATTACTTGTTCACTTTTTTTTTTTTAGTTGTCCCTAATTACTTGTCTATTTTGATAAATCAAGAAAGGACAAAATATTTTTATCTATTATACCCTCAATTAATTACTTTGAAAAAGGTAGAACTTCTTGAAAATCTTAAGTTTTTAATTCATTCACTTTATAATTAATAGGGGTAAAATGGTAAACTCACTATGTCAATAATTGTTTTCTCAATAGGTGTGTCAATTCAAAAGTGGACAAGTAATTAGGGACAGAGGGAGTACTATTAATGAATCTTGAATTAACACAAAAATGAAAATTCTTGATGCAATGTAAGTTTTGAACATATGCATTAGGGAATGGATAATTTCATGACTAGGACATGAATACACCTAATTGTCTTTGCTTATTCACTTTTACAATAAGTATTAATTATCTTGTTAATTCTAATCTTAATAGGACTATTGACTTTATATATTAGTTTGAATAGGTGAGCAGGAAATTGGAATATTCCTATGAAGGTGGGACCTGAAATTGAATCTAGCATCCGCCTGCTACTCAGTCATAAGCTCGTCTCATGGGATTTGCCTCGTGTAGTTTATATTTTCTGTGTGGTTTAATTTGTAAGATTGTATATATAATGAACATTGTTACCACAAAATGCCGACTCGAAGGGGACATATTGTGGATTTCCCTGGGGTTTACAAAAATAAATAAATTAACCCTGGCGATTAATAAACTAGACAATTCAATTGGTCAATTTTGTATACATATGTTGTTCTATTGCTTACTTTAGTTAAACGTTTTAAAATTCTTGTTGTAGTTTTAGTTACTAAAAATAACTTTTGGGAAAATCCGCTAAATAATTTGAATTTATTCAATTTGGTGATCAATAGTTAGGCATAAGTTGCCCATGTGTGATGATATTTAATTTTTTATGATCACTTTATTACTTGTCAACTGCGTATATGTGCGTGTGCTTCAATTTATAACTTCTGAGTTAAGTTTTCATAAAACTCACACACATTATTACTTTTGTTATTCCTTTTTTTAAAAAAAAAACATTCGACAGCGTATACGTGCATGTGCACCAAATTTTAACTTCTGAGCTAAGATTTCATAAAATATCTCTCTCTCACACACATTTTATTATAATTATTCCATTCTAAAACAAATGGAGGAAACCTCGTTGCCACTATTCTTTAGTTGTGCTTGTACAATAATTCACAAATCACACAGATAATGTAAACTACATTAGACAAGCACGACTAGGATGACAAACTTAACTGAGAAGACATTGATAGAAAATTCGATCCCAAACTCCTTTATCACATATAATTTTACCAGCTCAACTACCTTTACAATATCTCAACCCACATTATTGTAACATAAAGTTTAGTAAGACAAGTAGTTATCATTAACTTCTAGTCATGTGAGTTTTTAGCACGTTTTGTTAATTTTGGCCCAAAAGTCGGCTCTAAAAAGATCATGAACTAATTTCACTATAACTAATTCTTATCAAGAAGCTTAATTTGTGTCTAAATTCATTAATTTAAAACTAGGTGACAGTTCCATGTTTTGTCCCCTTTAATATATAGTAAAGTGCATGTGTGTGATTGACTAGATTTATGTAGCATTGGACCACAACCTTTATTTTTCTTGATATATCAATTTCATCTTTTTTTCATTGTGTTGTTCAGACTATGAAACTACTTGGAATTGGACGATTCACATCTTTATTCTTTTGATTTTTCTTTTAATATTTAGTGTTCGATATTCACTGACTCAATTATCTCGATTTTAATTGTGTACGGCAAATTAAAAAGGGAAGTATTTCCTTCTAGGAATTATTCTCGAAGCTCTAATGTGAAGCTTTTAGTTAAATATATAAGATTTCATCCATCCTATTATTGTTTTTGATAGTTTTTTTTTTTTTTACATAATCATTTGATTTTCGGTATCTACTAGGCTAGCTAATTTCTATTCAAACCATGTAAGGTTCATTAAAGAGGGAACGCTCCCTACCAAGGATTTTTATTAAACCTAAGACTCGAGCTCAATATACTCCGATTAATTAAGGGGGAAATAATCTTATTCATCCCATTACATTCCATGGTGATCGGAAGTTTTACTCCCTCTGTCTCAATCTATATGAATTACTTTTATTTTTAGTCAGTTTTAAAAAGAATGGTCAAAAACATTTGTATATTTAGTACCAATTTAATTTTAAATTTCTTGTCACACAAATCCAATAACTTATTTTAGACCACAAATTTTAAAAGTCTTTTTTTTCTTAAACTCTGTTCCAAGTCAAACTAACTTATATAAATCGGAGCGGAGAGAGTATTTGATATTTGCTAAAACGAGTTAGGACTGTCTCATTCTAAAAAGAGTCCTTTTGAATTTCAATCATATGAATACCCCTTTACCCTTGGATAATAAATTAGTTAGATGAAAAAAATAAAGAACACTAAAGTAGAAATTTAATTATTTGCTAAAGTTGGCATATGAATAGGTTAATGGAAACAATTAAACTAAGACAAAGATATCAAAATCAGTCCTAAGTTATGTGACTAAGCAAATACATCCAATATTTGATGGATCGAGTGATTGATGTATACTAGAGACATAAGTAACATGGACATAAGTAAATTTGCCAACAATGAGTTGAATGGACATAAGTAAATTTGCCAAAGTTTTCTACTCAAATGGACAAATGATTGCCACATTGTCATCTTGATTGGGGGGTTGGGGGGGGGGGGGTGGAGATACGAATCTATTTTTGAATGTTGAAATCTGATTATTATTATTTTTACCAAAATGAATATTTTAATCTTTAAATTAAGGATAATTTACATAAATTTCATAGTATTACATTATTTTCCTACTCTTTTTCAAATTACAAAAATTTCTTAAAATTTATAGATTTCGGATGCATCACTGAACTTTTGGATACATCAGCAAACATCCGGATACATAGGAGAGGGATGTATCCGAGAGGGAAAGGATGTATCAGAGAGGGGATAATGATGTATGTTGTATCATATAGGGGATAAGACATCCGAATACATAGGGGAGACATGAAACCGAGAGGGAGGGATGTATCCGAAAATGAAGGATGTATCAGAGAGAGATGAGGGATGTATCCGAGAGTGATAAGAATGTATCACCGAAGGGGGGGGGGGATGTATCTAAGAGAAGAGTTTTGATTTTATTTTTTGAATTGTAGGAAATTTTAGAGATTATAATAAAAGAAGATGTGTATTAAGGTAAGTTTTCCTTAAATTAATAAGGTTGAATTTGAGTTTCGATGTATTAGGTCCAAAGGATGTTTTCTATTAATGTAACAACCCGTTTCCGTCGTTATAGAAAAGCCAATGGGGAAAGAATAGAGGCCAGAAAACTTTTGAATAGTAACTTTAGAGTTCCCAACCTAGTCTAGATTTAGACGAAATCAGAGTCGTTAAGGTGTAGGAAATATGGTAACAATCGGGTGACTTATTTGTGATTTTGATTACATGAGTGGTTAGATAAGTCGTTAAGGAATTTGTACGACTTTATGAAATTGAATTCGGGTGAGTAGAACTCCCGAAATCGATCTTAGCATGAACAATATTTTCTGAGTGTCGTTGGTTAAAGGTGTGTTGTGAAATGGGGGTCTCAGAATTATTAAAATAGCTCACTGGTTCCATGCAAGCCGCTGGGGTGGGATTTCTGCCACCAGGGCGGGCCGCTGTAGCGGGGTGAGGACTATTGTGGCAGGTCCAACACGACTTAAGGTTGTAAATAAACCCCAAAACGTCTTTATTCTGCACTTTTCGACTTTGAGAGCTAAGGAACGACCCCAGACGATTTCTTGACCTTTCTTCATCATTCTTGAGGCTAAAGGTAAGGTTTTAACTCTCCAAATCTGTTTTTCGTTCCGTAAAACATAGTTTCTTGGGTAATTATCACTGGGGAAAGGTTTTGATCTGAAGTTAATGGTGGAGAAAGCCCTAATCTGGGTATGGGGATCAAGGTTTGACTTAGGGTTGATATTATTGATTATGATCCGGGTAATTGGGTCTTGATTGTTGATCTTTGCGTATAAATTATTGTTTGCTAGAACAAAAGGAAAGAATTCGGAAAGGGAAGATTCAAGTGCCTTAGGGGATTCAAGCTTGGATTCGAGGTAAGTGATGATTGTGATTTCATGTTGGTGTGATATATGTTTGTAATTGCTCATTATAATGCATGTATGTATGCGAATGTTGCATTATTGATCACCCTAATTGTAAATGAGGATAATTGAATAATTGTATGACATAAATCACCTCTTGTTGTATGATTGTGAGAATATACATTGTGATTGTGGTTTGTTGAATGGAACAGGTGTTGCGTTTTGACACACTAACTTGGATCGGTTGCCACGTTTCGGCATAAACATGGGATCAGTTGCCACGTTCTGGCATAAACATGGGATCGGTTGCCACGTTCCGGCATAAACATTGAATCGGGTACCATGTTCCGGTATGCTAACAGTTGGGTGTGGGTTCCATGAAAGGACCATTGAATTGGGTTCCATGAAAGGACCATTGAATTGGGTTCCGTGAGAGGACCATTGAATTGTCTTGTGTATCTACTTGTGATAATTTCGTTCATATCTAATGATGATTGATATTGGAAGACGGTATGTTGCTCTAATTGATATAACTGTGATATGTGAGAATCGTGAAATTGTTCGTTGTTCGTAATAGTTGACTAATATTGTATATGTTCGGTATATGCCTGTTTTTAATGTTGTGGTTACTTGCATGTGTTTCACTTATTGGGATAACCGCGTGATCCTACCAGTACACTATGGTTGTGTACTGATACTGCACTTGCTTGTTCTTTGTTGAGTACAGGGCATCTTCAGGCAGCTATTGATAGACCTCAGCTAAGTGACTATTGATCGTGACTAGATTCAAGGGTGAGCCAATTCTTTCAGGCTGCCATGAATCTCTCTTGTCTAAGTCCATTCTTTTCGGACTCAGACTATTTGTTTAAGGTGTTTGTTTAGTTTCGGGGTTGCACCCCTTGTTCTTAGACTTGTCGTTGGTACAATGACTTTCAAGTTCTAGGGGTATTTCCGCATTAGTTATTAGTTGTTAGTTGAACTTTCGGAGTTTATGGGGACTCCGTATTAATTATATTGTCATTTAAACCTGCTTCTGTATCTTTAAATGCCTAGTTCTTCGTTAAGTTGCTTAGTTGAGTTGTAATACTGGTTCTCCCACCGGAGGGTTAATGTGGGTGCCAATCACGACGGTGTGGGTCGTGACAATTAATTATCGAATTGTCTTGTTCATTCCCTCTCTTTCCTATTTTAATCTCTTATTCTTAATTATGATATCACAGATTCAAATTTGAAATGAACTTACATGTTCATATTCTTTTAATTTAATTTATTCTCATAATAGAATAACTATACTTACTATCCGAGCAACTCCCTCTTATCATTTGTTACCATAATAATTATATAAGCCCATAATATAATGTTGATATTTCATTGATGGTCTCTGATATATTGACTTGAAGTGGTTAAACTCATAAACTTCTCTTCTAAATCTCCTTTTGAAACAATGAACATCCATTAGCCCCTAACATAAAAGCTAAAAAGAAATTAAACCAAATCAACAAATTTTGAAACATGTTATTTAATTTCCTTTTTTAATCTAGGGAAAAAGGGTTAAAATGCATGTCCTTAAACTATGTGAAATGAACAAAAATGTCATCCGTTTAAATTTTAGTTCAAAATGTCTTTATCGTCAATATTTTGATTCAAAAATGCCCTTGCAATAAATACTTTGGTCCATAAATGCCCCTATAGTTACGAAATGGGTCAAAAATGCCCTTTTTTGAATAAATAAATTATTTCTTTTCTTTTTAAACACATCTTCTTCCTAATTAAAATATTATTAAAGAACCCTATTGATGTTTTCTTTCTTTTAAAGTCACTCTAACATATAAAAATGTAGGAAATAATTTTTTTCTTCTTCTTCTTAATCTCATTTTATCAATTAAAATAGAATAACTGCATGTACCCTTTCAACGGATAATATATGTCATATCTATAAGATAGTAAATCCATCATTAATTTTTATTTATATAACGATTAAAAATAATTATAATAAATAAAAAGTTTTTTTTTTCCTGAATTGAAATAGGATAAACATTTGCTAACTTTAAAAAATATTATTTGAAAAAGAATGTGCTAAAAATTATTTTTTATTTGGAAAATGAGCATTTTTAACCCATTAAATAACAGTAGGGACATTTTTGGACCAAACCATAAACGAAGGACATTTTTGTTCATTTCACATAGCCTAAGGACATTTTTTTTTTACCCTTTTCCCTTTAATTAATATTAATTTATTTTCCCAAAAAGAAAGTTATAACTTATAACTTATAATCAATCTTTTATTTGGCTCCATGTAAAATTAAAACCTTGTCAAACATTTTTTATTTTCTAGGAATCTAGTTAAGTAAAAAATAATTTTCATATTTAATTAATAATTAACTTTTAATGTGATGGCATCTAATGGTGGTCGAACATTTTGATCATGTTGCTAAATGCATTTATTAATATTGAATAGCCTTTCAATTTATATATAGCTGCTTATATTCCTTAAAAAGAATATTGTTGTATTAATTTAATCTATGAACTTGCATTGACCAATATTTTTTCCATTAACAAATAGGAATAAAAATAATTTATAGAATATTGTTGTATTAACTTAATCTATAAATCTACATGACCAATAATTTTCCATTAACTAATAGGAATAAAAATAATCTTTTTATTATTAATTCTCGTCTTATAATATAAGAATCTATGACTAACCAACGATAATTAGAAAATTCAGAAGAAATAGTTTTCTATCGATCTTTAGTAGTTAATATTCTAGCATAGTATGTTTTTTTTGTTGAGAATTATCTTTATAGACGGTGGATTCCTGTAGAGAATTCGAGAAAAAATAGATTTAATTGAAAGATGAATTCTTACTGTGATTTGAAAATTTGAAGTGATGCTCATTAGTGTTGGGAAATCACCCTTTTAGGTGGTTTTAGTATAATTTTGAGTAAATATAAAAAAAAATGTTAATTAAATACTTCGTTAGTTTCAAAGTAATTGTCACATTTCAATTCTCGAGAGTTAACTTGACAAATTTTTAAAGCTAAATTAAATTAAATTAATTTGATATTTTAAAAGTTAAAATTTAGATATTAAAAAGTTTTACGACAACTACTAGGTTGCACTTTTTCTCTAATCAATATCATAATGAAAAAAAATATACATCGTAAAATATTGATCAAAATTCATATCATTCGGTATCGCCTCTCAAAATAGAAATCGTAACAAGTATTTAAAAGCGGATGAGGAAGTACCATATTTTAATGGTTGGGTGGAGTGAGAACTTGAAAGCGAATCATTCAATCGTGGAGAGTTAATGGGGTGTTCATAGGAAGAAAAAGAAAAGAACCTTTTAGATTTATTTACGATCTCTAAGGAGATGTATGAGGTGAAAATCATGAGTATATATATATAAATAATATAATAGAGTAAAAGTAATCGAATCTTGTGGACAATTACTCATTTTTATTTTTCACCGCAAGAAATTACAAAGATTTATTTCACGAGAGAAAAATAGTCACACATAAAATATGGTACGTTGGTTTATATGTAAAATACATGCACACAAAATATTCCATAAGAATGTAATGGAATTTTGTCTCAAATTGAAGACAACTTTTAGGCCAAATTCATCTCCTTATATTAAATAAAATATAAATGTATTTTGTGACATACATTATTGTGAAAAATAAGAATAGAATAACTATAGTTTAGCTCTCAATTAATTAGGTTTTATTTGTATGTAAAATTATTGGACTTATAATTACGAAAACTTCTAATTTAGAAAATCAAACAGAAAAAAGATTAATTAAGGATGATATTAAATATGATAGTGAGTATACTATAGATTCGAGTTGAAAATAAAATGAATAAATAGATATTTTGTCTAAGGTATGAATATATCTAACTCTCTGTAAGGAGATTCAAGCCTAATGCGGTATAATATTCACCAGTCCAACATCTCAACAACATCGTATAAGTCAAACAATTCTTAATTAGTCGAAGATTAGTGTCAACAAAACATACTAGAACTATTACATAAATTAAATGAACTTTTGGTAAATAACTATCTCTGGTACTTATTCCCACTGTGGACACAAAATTAATTTTACCTAATGTAGATTAAAACCAAAAAAGGGAATTCCCCCAACAGAATTTTATTGAAATGAAAACTCAAGAAGAGAAATATATGCTTGATTGACCTCTTTTATCTTTTTAATTTTTTTATAATAATAAAATAATCAAAAGGAACCAATTATTTGTGCAATTGCTTGTTGAAAGGAGGTAAGCACAAAATAAAAGGGGAATCGAGCATTTTGATGATCTTTACTTTATTCAGATTGTGTGTAATTAATTTATAATAATATATTTGATAAAGTAGTTACTGCTTAAATTTTTACTAATAAAATACTTTTGCCTTGGAATCCAATTTACCAAAAGGGAGCATCTTTAAATTAGAATAGTTCATGTAGAAGTAAAGTAATAATATAAAAAAACAAGTGTAATCGAGTGAATGGTAACCTTGTTGGGAAAAATAATTTAAAGTTTTAGAAAATTAAATTTATTTAAGTTTTAGTATTTTGATTCTTGTTTAGATAGGATTTATAGTCAGAATTATATATATATTTTGAGCTATTTAAATAAATATATTATTAGATATTTTTTATTATGTGAAATAGTGAAAAATTATAAAAGGCATTCAAAGATTTATGAGATTATGAATAGAATATTGTTCGATACTTCATGTCATGTTACACCTATGCATGCAAGAGCAGTGAAAGATACGGTAACAAATGAATACAAATATAATTTGTTATGAATATTACAATAATGATATAATTGTATTTGATGATACAATTTTTTTTTTCCTTTGGAATTGGTTGGATTTTATTTATTAAATAGTAGGTTCATCCATACAAAAAGGAACTGATCTAAACGATATATATTACAATAATGATATAATTGTATTTGATGATACAATTATGATTGTTGATACAAATTATATTTGTTAATATACTTCATACAGTTGATTTGCATCACCGATTTGAATACAATAGTTTTTGATACCATTGTATTCATTGATTCAGATCAACTATATCAATTGTATTCGTGATACAATTGTCAGTCATTTATACAATTATTGTTGAGATATACAAATTAATTGTATCTTTCTTCCCTCTCTCTCCCAAATTTCATTCACCTCTCTCCTCTCTCTCCTCCCTCTCCCAATCTCGCCCATCTCTCACCTCTTTTTAGTAGTTAGTTTTTTAATACAAATTAATTATATTTGTGATATATACAATTATCGATCAAATATACAAATCAATAGTATCTCTCTCGCTTCTCTTCTCTTCTCTTTCTCCGGCCAGATCTCGCTCGCCTCTCTCCTCCTTCTAACATGTAACTACAAATTGTAATTAAGAAAATAATTACCTAGGGGGCGTGATTATATATTTATATTTGCAATGTTAGCTATTTTTGAAATTTCTTCTTGTTGTATCATTATTGGACATTATTTTTACCCTAATCTTTTCAATTTGTTTGAACCGGCAAAGAATTGCTTCTTCATCTCTCTGTTTACTTTTTGTTCTATCAAAGTTTGTTCTATAAAAGTTTGTTCAATCAAAGTTTGTTCTATAAAAGTTTGTTCTATCAAAGTTTGTTCTATCAAAGTTGGTTAGCGTTCCATATTAGCTCGGAAATAGATCAGTGGCTTGGTTATATAGACTTAGACAAAAAAAAAATTCATAAGCTAGCTTTAGATGTTGAGTTAGGTTCATGTGTCGTATTTTTTCATGATATCAAAATTAAGGTTCATTCCAAATTTCGGCTCTGAATCCACGCTCCAGTTTGGCCCGAACATGAAGGGGTGTTAGAATGGGTTAGTTTTACATTGACTGGAGAATGAATTGATGGAATGCTTATACGAACTTGAACGATTCTCCTTCATAAACTAACTTTAGGGTTGAGTTAGGTTTATTTACCTATTTTTTCACAGTATTAGAGCTAGGTACATCCCCAGTTTGGGCTCTTGATCCATGCTCTAGTTAGGTTTGGACGTGAAGGGGTTTTATAACACATGATTTTTCCACTCAATTCCCATCGAACTTACTCACTGAAAAATACACCGGTAGAAAACAAATTCTCTTTAAAATTGTGAAAGCTTCCTAATTTTTCCACATACAATCACCATTATTTTTTGCTTTTCTTACTAATTCAATCAATATATATGTGAAAATAATTATTCAAACATTTTTGTGTGGAAATTTAGTAGCTTAAGGAACAAAGGAGAGGGGAACAAATTATAATTATTAAAAGGATCTTTCACTCATTTTTTTTTATCTTTGCCAAGATTATTATATAAAACTATTGCTAGATCCATCCATGATCCTTAAAAGGCCCAGTCTAGAAAGTTGTTTAATGTTTGCTAATTAAGTACTATAGTAATTAGCTAAGGGTCCATTATCTAATTAAAAACCTATAGTATTTCTTTTCATAAAATAAAAAATAAAAAAGGAAGCATCCCTAAATAGTTCTACTTTAGAAACTTTTTATTATTGTTGGTCCCTTGTGGTCCAATTGAAAAGCAACTTATACATCACTATCAATAGTCATATTATATTGTAGTTTGTGTTTTCCAAATTCTTCTATATAAATCCCACTTCTTAGTCCCAATCTTTTGTAGTTTTTGAGTTGATTAAGAGTAGACAACCAAAGTTTACACCTTTTTTTTCCCTCTCAACAAAGAAAAAAACATCACATAATTAAAAAGAGAGAGAAAATGGATGGAAAGAGGAAAATATATGTAGCAATTGTAATAATACAAGCCATATATACTGGGATGTTCTTGCTTTCAAAAGTTGCCTTTGATGTTGGAATGAACCCTTTTGTGTTTGTATTCTATAGACAAGCTGCTGCTGCTGTCTTCTTAATACCTATAGCCATGTTTCTTGAAAGGTAAATTATTTTAATAGTTTTGATTTAGTATATATATATTTTGTTCGGACGCTTCAAACATGTTGTCGTACTTGTGTCTAAAAGTTCGTAGCTTTTGGAGTATTGAACACATAAAATTGTATCTTAAAAGCCAAGTGTTCGAGCAACATATATAGCCTATCATCCCACTAACCCATTTTTAAAGTCCAAACATGTTGTCGTATTTGTGTCTGAAGTTCATAGCTTTTAGAGGATTGAACACATGAAACTGTATTTTAAAAGTGTTCCAATCATGTTGTAGTACTTGTATCTGCAGTTTATAGCTTTTGAAGGATTGAATATATAAAATTGTATTTTAAAAGTGTTCGAGCAATAGTCTATAATCCCACTAACCCATTTTTTAAATCTTTCTTTAACTATATATGAGTATTTGCTCAAGTGTGTGAAAGATTAAATGGTTATATTGAATTTTTAGATTAGATGGTTACACAATTTAATTAACATGGTATTAGAGGTGTGGGTGAAGTTAATTCCCAATGTAATTAGTCTCTACGTAATTAATTAACAATTTAATATTTTAAATGAGATGGTTACACAGTTTATTAATATCGACCTATTATTTTTTTGTGTTTGTAGGAAAACAGCACCACCAATGTCATTCTTGATTTGCTTCAAGATTTTCATGCTCTCTCTATGTGGGTAAGTTATGAGTTAATTCTATTCTACAATCACATTTAGCGGCAACTTATTTTCCTTTTAGCGGTAATATTTATTGTTACAAATATATTTAGCGGCAGTTGAGCTACTGTCATGATATTCAGAGTCACTAAAGCTTTAATTTCTATGTGTATAATGAAATTGGTGTTTTATCAGGGTTACATTGAGCTTGAATATTTATGGAGTGGCACTTAAATACACTTCAGCAACTTTGGCTGCTGCAACTACTAACAGCCTTCCAGTTACTACTTTTCTCCTTGCAATTTTACTTAGGTATGTGTTTTTTTAAATTATTTTTATTTAATATCATCCACTCAGATTTTCACCTCCCGCAATAATAAGGGGTTTGACGGACCCCTACCATGTATGTATATAGATATATAAGTAAAAGTTCAATGAGGGAAGCATAAAGTACCTGATTTCTAGGCTTTCACCTTTTATGGTGATATGAGGTTTTGACGAACCCCTATTATATATATAATTATAAGAAATAATATAATAAAGGGGACATAAACCTGACCTCCAAAATTAGAATGGTACACTAAGTTACAAATGTCTAGTGCTCTTATTTAGTACCTTACTATAGTTAACTCTTAACTTATTAAAATGGCAATTAAAAATCTAAATATTCTTCCTTTTCTTCTAAATAGGTGTACTCGTTGTGTGTAAGTAGATGTGTGGAAGGTGCATTTATTAATATATATATATATAAGTAGATGTGTGGAAGGTGCATTTATTAATATATATATATATATCCTTTTCATCAAAGTGTAAAGTTAGGCTTGTGTATAATTTATATAATATATAATGGAAGAAATTATACACTAAATACATAGTATGTAATATAATCTATGTAAGTAGTGGTTTCAAGAATATACTTTGCAGAAAGGGAGTGTTAGAAAGCTAAAGTTTATAAGGGTGTGTTGGGTATAGATGAGTTTTCCATGTTCGATTGGTTAAAAAACAATATTTTAAACAAACAAATTCCTTTAAAATGAGGAAAGTGAGATTTTCTAGTAAAAGCAGGAAAAATAAGTTATACGAGTGACATTTCATATTAAATTGTGTTCTCCCACCTCATCTTCACCTCTCCCCCTCATCCCCACCACCTCTAACCTCCACCTTTCATAGTATTTGTCTAGATTATATATAAATATTTTTAGAATTATTATTTTTCTTACATACCGAATACAAAAACAAGAAACTCATTATTTTCCTGAAAAACATGTTTCTCGCTATAAAATAAGAGATGAATAGTGGCAATAAATTTTGTTTTTAACAACAATATTTAGCAACAATTAAGTTAATGTCATTACATTCAGAGTCGCTAAAACTTTTAACGGTATTTATATAGAGTGTTGTTTATAAATACTCATATGTATTATTGCTGCTAAATGTAATACAAAACAATTATATTATTACCGCTAAATCCTTTATCTCCATACCAAACAAACCCTAAGTTGGAGCCAATATTGTTTGCCATTTTGTACTTGGCCATCTTTAATGATACAGATTTGGAATTTTGTACTAAAGGTTGAGCATAATAAGGTAAAGAGAAAACATTTAATTGTTGGGAATCTTTGAACAAAAGTTGACCTTTTATAGCCAAGAGAAAGTAAACTCACTTACCCAAATAGGCTTTAAGAGAGGAGGTTGAGGGGTTCTTTATGGAAAATTTTGACTACTTTTGGCACACAAAAAGAATCTAATAACAAGAAGTAGCATGGAGGGTGGGGGGGGGGGGGGGGGAAATGGTTCATATTGTGCAAGAATTCTCTATTTCATCCATGTTGGAATATATTCATATATATTTTCACTTTAATTTTATG